>RXPK01002894.1:0-60947 GCA_004143645.1 Protaetia brevitarsis | reverse complement strand
CAATGTTGTTTTGTGCACAAAATACTCTGTATAAATAAGTAAAAATATCATTCACTATGTGAAGTACGCCTATTGGAAACAGAAGTAACAAAAAATTTCAAATCTTTTTCCTGAAAAATAGCGGCATAATGAATCATTAAAGTTGGATGATTTTTTTCAGTTAAAACAGTGCATAAATTTAAAAAACTTTCGATTAAAGTAGATCATTTTGTACCTTATTTACTTAATTTGCTAATTATAAGGTGATGTATGCAAATATTAAATAAAAAATGCTTCATTTTAATATAAAAAATGTCTTTTTTTGTATGTATCGTAAAAATGTACAACAAAACAACTTGTATTCTGTAAAACATTTTGTAGATATGAAATCACATAAGATGCATAATGATAATTGATGAAAATGTTTTTTTTTAAATAGTTTATGAACAATCCTCCGTCCTCGGATGATTGGGACACTTATTGTATATGTATTTTCCAACAGCATATGAGTTTTTGAATTCCCGCCACAGCAAATACCGCCCTCTGTAAATGCACCCTTAAACTGGCGGTTTCCACAAAATGTTTAAATTAAACGAATAAAACAATAAATTCAGATAAGCCGTTCAAATAAACTGAGTTTCAATACACCTAATTGAGGTGAGATCTGACAAATATAAAGCAAAAATTAAAAATAAACTAATAAGGACCTCTGTTGATGTGCGAGAACACCAATCGTTATCAGTGGCGAGTGTCCAAACCTTTGGTGTCGCGTATTAAAAAAAAATCGAGGATCTCTTTGTCATAATTCAGGTTATCCAACGTATTTTCGCTAAAACAAAAATTTTCCCTTAACGGTCCTCTTTCGCGTAAATTAGTGCTATCCAGTGCTTAAATAATTGGAAAAAAAGCAATTTCCCGTTTCCAATCGCTGCTAAAACTTAACGGGCGTTCGGAAGAATCGAAAGGCACCGCCGATTTCGCTGGTTTTCACTAATGAAAACATGTTTCTGTCTTTATTATATTTGACATAAAATAATAAGAAGAGAAAGTAGCCATAGTTTTTGTCATCATCCTGTTTCGTGTTGATGGTATCGTTTTAACAGTTCGCGGACGGTTAGGTGGTTTTTCGAACGTTCCGTAGTAAATGCGTGTGTTGCCTTAGAGAGACTTAACAGGTGTGGAGTGATTGTTGACGTTTTTGTAATATCTGCCGGCGTCACGATGTCGGACGAGAGCCAGCCAAAAACTCTGTATGTAGGCAATTTAGACGCCTCCGTATCCGAGGATCTACTTTGCACCCTGTTCTCGCAAATAGGACCCGTGAAAGGGTGTAAGATTATACGTGAACCGGGCAACGATCCTTACGCTTTCGTCGAATTCACGAATCACCAATCCGCTTCCACCGCACTAGCGGCGATGAACAAACGGTCGTTTTTAGATAAGGAAATGAAGGTTAATTGGGCCACTAGTCCAGGTAATCAGCCCAAAACAGACACCTCCAACCATCACCACATATTCGTCGGGGACCTGTCGCCGGAAATAGAGACTGATACACTCAGAGAGGCCTTCGCTCCGTTTGGGGAAATATCAAATTGTAGGATAGTACGGGATCCGCAGACGCTCAAATCCAAGGGCTACGCGTTTGTGTCGTTCGTTAAGAAGGCGGAAGCTGAGAACGCGATTCAAGCGATGAATGGTCAGTGGTTGGGCTCGAGGTCCATCCGTACGAATTGGTCGACGAGGAAACCGCCTCCGCCGCGCAGCGAGAAACCAGTGACGAAGGGGAAGCAACCGACGTTCGAGGAGGTGTATAATCAAAGTTCGCCGACAAATTGTACAGTGTATTGTGGGGGATTCACGAATGGTATAACGGAGGAATTAATGCAGAAGACATTTTCACGTTTCGGTATGTAAATGGTAGCAGTAAGTAGTATTCTAACTCTTTATTAATAATAAGTTTTACAAAATACTACAATGTACTATGTATCTTCTCACAAAAAAAACCATACATAATACCTTTTCCTTAAATATCATAAAAATAGATCATAGATTAGTACATGTAGAGATTGAAAATGATTATATATTTTTATACATGTTATATAGCGCTGCAACGGTGGTGTAGTAAACTAAGAGGTTCTATTTATTTAATCTTCTTGGATACAAAAATAAAACAACATAGGGCAAACCAGTAATTCATATTTAAATATAACAAAATACTTACGATCATTCAGTGCCTTATCTTAATTTGCTAATTTTAAGGTGATGTGTCTAAATGTTATATAAAAAATGCAATTTTGATCTTTTTCGATACAAAAACCCTATGAGACAAATCAGTAATTTGTATTAAAAAAACAGTATAAAAAGAATAATACATACATCAAAATACTTGACAGGTAATTATAAAAATATAGCATTCTAGGTATTTAGTCTATTGGTTATTAAAAAATTGCAGCAAGCAGTTATTAATCAATTTATTGATAAATTTTTCAAAATATTACGATATGTATTTTGGTATACAAACCCAGATCACAGAATAGCACGTGAAGTAAGAAAACTCGGTTTCAATTTTATTTTGTTTTGAGCATTGTAGCGTCATCTAGTGGCGGTTTCGGAAAGTTCTTGCAGTAGCAACGAGACAATCATGCGCACAAGTGACTCGCAATATATAGGTGTCCCAGTAAAAACCGAATCATTAACTATATTCGTTTTACGTGTTTGGTCATTTAGGTTTGTTCAGTTTTTATTAAAAACAGATCGATTGTTTTCGGTTTTTTTATAAAGTAACAAAACTCACTTCCCTCACTCTAAACACATACGCGACAATCTGGGTCAGCTTATCACTTCAATTCAACCACTGTATAACAGTGAAGACATGCTCGCAAAAATCCATTGTTCTTTAGTGATCCGTTTTGAATGACCTTCAAGCCCAGCTGCCATTTTGTAAAGCTGATGCCGCGAATTTTCAAACGTGTGGAATAATTTATATTTTAAAGGAAGTAGAAAAATAGATTTAAAAAATACACAAATTTATGCGTTTTTTATTCTGATTTTGTTGCAAATATTTATGAACAGTTTATAGTAATAAAAAACACGATTCCAGTAAAATAATGTTTGATTAAGTGATACATATATTTGCAAGTGTTTTACGATAATTTATGTCATATTCTTTCCTTTTTTGAAATAAATCTTTGTTTATATTTTTATAGTGTAAAATATTCTTCCAGGAATAAATATGTTTGTGGTTCTTTTCTCAAATAAATTAATAAAAAATGCAACGCATCGGTGAAGGGACTTTCAAATTTCTGACACGAATACACAATAACTTTTATTTAGGGTTCAAGAGTTATGACTATATCGTTCTGTGCGATATAAAGATTGTTCCTTTCTATTCGACTACTTCATTTCTAGCATCCAACCCTGCACTGGTTTGTCAACAATAATCGGGGTGCACAAGTGGATAAGTTCAGATGTAGACTATATAATATTGAATTGTCTATAATGTGAATAAATGCGATTAAATTTTATACCAGTATAATGCAGTTCAAACCAAAATCACATTATTTTAAAAAGTGAACATAAAATGTATTAGGTTAGTCACTGTGATAAATAGCAATCTAGCTTAAAATGTGTATCTAACAAATAAATTGATTTAATGTGACCTAGGAATCTCTGCACAACGATAATAGTTCTTCTTATTCATGTACTTTCTTAATTCTTGTCGTGTCATATATATTAGATTCATTCGGAAATCCCAAGAAACTGCGACCATCGTTAGCATCAAAATTTATCTTGCGAGAGTGACTGGCACTACAACATGATACCCATTGGTGTCTTCTTTCACGATAATTTGAGTTATTTCACTTAAACCTAACAATATAATATATAAGAAAGTATGTAAATGTTATGGCCACTGGCCACCGATCTTACTTTTTACACAAGAATATCATAGTTCATTAAATGTTTTTAAAACTGCAGGGGTAATTCAAAACTAATAAAATACGTAAAATAAATAAATAAAACAAGTAAATCATATAGATTAAACGGAGGAGTAAACTAATTTGTGTAGATACGAACGTAAACAATAACAAATTGCCATTTTGGGAAGCTGTTGTTTGTGTGAAGTTAGATTTAGAAATCTGGACCGCTATAACTCCTCTCTTGTCCTTACTCGATGTACTCTGACGTGAAGTAAGAAAACTCGGTTTCAATTTTATTTTGTTTTAAGCATTGTAGCGTCACCTAGTGGGGGTTTCAGAAAGTACTTGCTGTAGCGACGAGACGATCATGCGCACAAGTGACTCGCAATATATAGGTGTCCCAGTGAAAACTGAATCATTAAAAGCCTGTATGACACGATCAAAGTAAATAAATAAATATTTTTGGTGTCAAATTGGTTCAAATTCACTTCAAACTCGTCGTGTAAATGGCAACTTTGATAGACTTTGATGACGTCACATCAAATTTTACTTTGACATAAGAAATTGTCGTTGCAACAAATTTTATTATCAAAGCCGGTCAAAGTTGTGGTGTACGCGTGCGCAAGCATTGCGGCTCCAACACAAATTATTTTGTAAAAGGTTTAAATTCAATTAAAATAGAAGAATTAAGACTAGCTGTGTCTGTAATTGATACAAACACTTCGCTACTCTACAACTCCTTCATCTCAAAACACTCTTAACTGTAACCTCAACTGCAAAATAAAACAACCCTGAAGTTAGTATATGGTTGCCCTGAATTATCTCTTTAAATCTTTGACTGTCAAAGTTAAACTTTGTAGTGCAACTTTGGTAGCAAAGTTTGGACATTAATTAAAAAGCTTTGATACACTTTGATCGTGTCATACAGGCTTAACTTTATTCGTTTTACGTGTTTGGTCATTTAGGTTTGTTCAATTTTTATTAAAAACTGATCGATTGTTTTCGTCTTTCTTTTATAAAGTAACAAAACTCACTTCCCTTCACTCGTCAAGTAACAACGCGAAAATCTGGGTCAGTTTATCAGTTCAATTCAACCAATCAGTAGGGAACTAACCTAAACCTTTTTTAATGTTTGTAGTTCGGCCATTTCAGTTTTTGTGTTTATCCACTTTAACCAGAGTGAACTATAATTGACACGCCGAATAGATACGATAGCAACATCGTATCGACAAGATTCACAGTGTGCCAACTCTTCAAACGTACGCTATTTTCAATATCTTTATTTATAACCAATAGAAACAACAACAAATAATTGCAGTTGCAAAACAGCCAGCATATACGTGGTGTTTACGCTCTCTTTCTTGCTTCGAGATGATGGAAATGGAGGGTCCTGTCTCGGACTGTCAGTATTGAGAACGCTGTGGTGTTTGAATTTTGGTTCTTTCTCTCTTTAATGGTTATTATTTTCTGTTAGGATTCTTTTTTGATTTCATTTTTAAACTGTGCGTGTTTTAAAATTGTTTAATCTCTAATGATAGATTATTATATTGTTTAATTCCTTTTGTGTTTTTTTTTTTTATATTTGCTAACTATTCTTTCAGTTCTTATATGTGAATGGTTTCTTATGTTATGGTTATCTGTTTCGCTATTGTTTGGTGTTGGTTTTTATTGAGCCGTTTTTCATCTTGTGTATAAGAATATTTTTTTAAGATAGTTAGGTTTTATATTTAGTTCGCGCGTTCTTTCGTAACTTCTAGTGTGGGTGTTTTTTTGTTAGTCTATATAATATCTTTCAAATCTTGTTTTTTGTCTTGCAGGTTATCTATATTTTCTTTTTGTCAGTGTCACTCATGCATTTATCATATAGCTCATGTGGGATGTGGAAAGAGAATGATATTAATGATTTTTTTCATATGCTCGGTATTAGTCTTCTATTTTTGGTTATACCCGCTTTGGTTAGAGTATTTTTCTTTATTAGGCCTTTGATGTGTCCATCCTATTTTAGGTTTTTTTTTGTATCTTTAGTCCTAGGTATTTTGTTTGAGTAATTTCCTGAATGATTTGGTTTTTACTCTGATGTTGAAAGTAGGGGTCCGTCGTTTTTTGTAAAAACTATATATTTTGTTTTTACTTTCGTTTATTGTTATGAGGTTTATTGAAAACCATTCCTCATTTGTTGTATATTCCTCGTCTATGTTTTATTGTAGTTTTTGATCGTCTTGGTTTGAGTAGATTAGGCATATGTCGTCTGCGTATGCATGCATTTTTCCATGTGTTGGTAGCAAATATATCATTTGCCTATATTATGTACCTACAGAATCGGTGGTAGGTTTCCAACTTGTGGGATTCCGTATTCTGCTGTTAGTTGGTGGCTTTCAGAGTTCTGTTTGGCAAATATGTTTGTATTGGATGTTTCTCTGTATTTCTTATGCCTAATAAGTTATCTATTTTTTCTAAAAATTTGGATTTTGATATGGTGTCAAACGCTTTTTTCATATCAATGTTTGATATTTATATTTTTGTGGCGACAATTCAAAAGGCTCGTATTCTGTTGTATGATACTTCTTGTAAAAGGTTGTTCTGAAATAACACAACTAAATATAACTACAAGCTAACATTAAGATAAAAGTCAATTGAAGAAACTCTATTAAATTGTCTAGTTCCAACTCCCCATTTTTCTCGATTTTAAGAACATTGGTGGCATTCTTTTTCTGCTGCTTTTGCTGTCATTTGAATCATATTTTAACATTACTGACTTTGGGAGTACCTGGCTGCCCTTAACATGTTCTAAATATATTCAAAACCGCTTTGTGTTTCGCTGTAAAATGTTTTGCAGTCTTTATATTAATTATACTCTTATATTTTCGTTATTCAATGTCCCTAGATCAAAGCACGAATATGTAAAAAAGCTTGAAAATTTTTGATTTAAAATTTCACCTTCTGCTTGGATAGAAAGTAATTTATGCTACATTTTTAGTCCCGAAAAATCAAGCATGCTTTGGAAATTTACGAAAAGGTAGTTTTTCTCACCAATAAAGTGCCATTTTTGTAGAAGGTATGACAAAATGTTATTAAGAAAAGTTGTTTAGATTAATAAATTATGCAAGCACGCATTAGGGTAGGAGGAAAGGTGATATCAGGCTAAAATTACTAAATTAGTAGCATAATCAAATGATTAATCATTCCTCGTTCATTCAGTATTGGAACCTTGTTTTGTAAGGTCACCAGATTAATTTTTTGTATACTATGTATTATAAATGAGCCCTTGCGAGGATTTCTTCTTCAATAGAAGAAATAAATTTATTGAAGTCATTACTACGATTACAAAAAACCGTTTCGGTTTAGTTTTATAAGAATTTATTAATGGGGTTGTATAGAGACATAAATGCCAACTGGTGATTTATATTAAAAAAGTCTTATACACTTAGGAAAAACTTGTTACCTTTATTTAAAAAAAAAATAGTTATTTTTTCTTAATGTTCATTTTTGTGTTTTTTTTTTGTGGCATAAATCTAATCTACATTTATTGAAATTTCTCCATAAAATGTGGATTAGACGTTTTAATTTTATGAATTATGATGCTTCGATTTAATAACAATGTTGAAAATATGGAAAAGAAAAGAAAACTTTTTATATATGAAGTCTACCGCTTAATGGAATTGTGTGTTATCGGTTAAGCCGTTGGTTACATCTCCTATTTTTTGCAGCCGCTTTTTGATTTTCCAGATTTTCTATTGTAGCAAGCATGACTGTTTCTCCCAAGTTTGCCATTTTCATTTTATATCTTTTATGTGAACAATAAAAAAGTAATCAAATCGCTGAAATCCCTACTACAAATTGTAGCACACGACATTCAAGAATACAACTATGTACAGCTCCTACCAAAAAGAAGTTAACGACCTGCACGAAAATATCGGCAGTAAGCCCACTTAGGACGAACTGTAGCTTTTACTATTGCTATTGAATAAAGCACTATATTGTATTCTATTATTCAATGGCCGTAGTAAAAGTTGCAGTTCGTCCCAAATGCGCTTGCTGCAGGCATTTCTGTGCAGGCCGTTAACTTTTTGTTGGTAGGAGCTGTACATTTTATTCCGACATTTAGCTAGTGTCGCCATTCGAGTTTCAAGAATCGGGCCCCAGGTCGTACTTTCCTTAACTATCCTCTCTGTCTTACCGACATCTATCTTGTAGGATATTATCAAACCAAGGAGGTCTGCATTCGGAGCGAACATACGCTCATACGGGTGTCGATAGAAAGTTACCCGATTACCCGTATAAATCCTCTAGTTGTTTTGACCGAGTAAAAAAAAAACACACCCACGTATAAAAACTACATGCGCCCGTAAATCACGTGGAATATTTCAATGCACAGCGCGATGACGCATATATACATAACTTGTTTGTATATATGCGACACGAACCACAACGCAGCTGTGTTTTCGCAATATTCTACGCATTGACGGCGTCTTAGATGTAGCTGTTTATTTATATTTGTGCAGCACTCGAATATCTCCGTTCAGGCTTTCATTGAAAAGAAAGAATTGCTAAAATAATTTATATTTTGAATACGTTTTAAGCAATGTAACAAGATAAAATATATAATTCTATTACTTATTTAAATAGGTAATAGTGATATTTCTCTTTATTTCTTGTATTTTATTAAAAAGAAAGAAAAATAAAACAAGCAGGAATAAAGAGTCACTAACTATTTAAAATAATAAAACAAAAACTTGGTAAGTCTTTTTTATCATTGATTAGAAATAATTCACGTATTATTAATATCAAAACATTTTAATTTTCCACAACAATACATTTGAAAATGATGGTAAGAGCCGCGACAAAATTCTTAGGAAAACTCTCACCAACATTTTCGGGCTAATTTTTGTTGTGATTTATGTACAAATTCTCGTAAGGCTTAGAGCCGTAAAACGGCTCTAAGTTTGTTATATCTAGCGGCACATTAAATTTAAACGATTATCAAAAAAAAAAAAAATGTATTAAAACTTAATAAATCCAATCAACGCCCCTTACCACAAGACTTCTATTCAAAATATTGATGCAACTAGGCCAAAAACAGGAGAAGCTCTTTTCACTAAATTATGTTAATTATTGTTACTTTTATAAGACGTCGATATTACGTCTATTGAACGTCATTCTGCTATTTAGGTGAAGAATATCTAAATTCTTTACCTAAATAGCAGAGTCACATAAAATGACGTTTAATACACGTCGATATTACGTCCAAAAGTTCTAGACGTAATATATCGAATATCAGAGAGCAGAATGACGTTTAATAGACGTAATATCGACGTCTATTAAACGTCATTTCACGTCACTCCGCTACCTGGCCGCCTATTTATTACACAGCCAGCACTCGACAAAAACCGAACTCACAACCGTACATATTTCTCATTACAGGCATCATCCAAGACATCCGAGTGTTCAAGGACAAAGGTTACGCGTTCATACGCTTCGCCAACAAGGAATCGGCCACGCACGCCATCGAAAACGTCCACAATACGGACGTCAACGGCCAGATCGTGAAATGCTTCTGGGGCAAGGAGAACGGCGGCATCGGCGCCGACTCGTCGTCGATGCAACAGGGCGTCGTCAACAACGTCCAGACCACGCAGTATCCGTACGGATACGGACAATACTGGTACCCGCAGGGGGCGGCGTATCCGCAAGGCTATATGCAGGGCTACGCCGCCTACCAGTACCCATATCCCGCTGGGCAGCAATACTGCGTCATGCCGCAACAGGGGGCGCAGTGGTCCGCACAGGGGGGCCAACAGCCGAACACGCCCGTGATGTACGCCGCCATGCAGAAATACCCGTCGCAGTGAAACTGTTTTACCGACACCGCTGCATGTTCGAAGTGTTTATAAATAAATAATATACATACAACTCTGATGATTAATAATGATAGGCGTTTATATGAGTTGCAGCCGAGTAAAACTTGTGTTATTTTTTTATCAGAAGGACAATTTACAATAATAATAATAATAATAATAATAACGATAACGATATGGATAAATAAATAAATAAAAAAAAATATTCAGCGGTTTGTTCAATTTCGTCTAAGACAAAATAATAATGATAATCAATCGTAATTTTAATTATTCCCATCTATTCTGGTGAGCGTTGGGTGAATTCGCCCGTCTGTTTAAAAGGATGGATGTGTGAGAATTGGATATGGAAGCTGTAAGATTCGAGTGTCGACATTCACAGTTTTTTTTTTTTTTGGGGTACGGACAAAGCTAAGATATCTTCTAATTCTGCTCTTGCGGTAACTAAATTTAATTATGCTAATGAAACGAAATCAAATGGAAACTGATTCTAAAACTCAAAATCATGTTAGTTAAATGTCATGTTCAAACATTTTTAATATCGAGAAATCATTCCCTAAGATTAAAACAGAAAACTACAAACAGATAATTGTTTAGATTCAGCACCTACCTTTTGGATTGAAAATTAATTTTACTTTATTACTCACCGAGACACAGAAAACAAATATTTAACAACAAAAACGAATATTTGCACTTTTTTGCAATTACATTTTAGGAATCGCTGCTTCAACTGAATTTATTTAACAGCGATTTGTCTCATTAAAAAATGGCATCGATTCTTCAAGCAGAAACCCACATTTACACAACTAGAGAAGGAGATCGAAGAAGAAACGAAAATATTATCAGCCTGTGACGAAATAGAAATATTTTACGTCTTGCAGATGATTTTGAGAGAAGTCCCTTAGCCTCTCACCTTGCAACAAAAACCAATAACTGACTGCTTTGTCTTTTTAAGAGGAATTGACAATAGAAATTTAACCAACAAAAAGGATAAGGTTTGGATCAACCCAACTGCAAAAAAAAATTGTTAAAATACTTTAGAAATCGGATTTCTCGGGATGAAATGAAAAAGAATTATTTCTATAAAACTGACAGAATGAAAATATTTCACATGTTGTCGATGGTTTCAGAGAAGTTTCTTGGTCTTTCATCTTGCAACAAAAACCTATAACTCCTTTTTCTTTTTAAGAAGACTTGATTCAGCACATACCGTTTGGATTGAAAATTAATTTTACTTTATCACTCACTGAGAGACAGAAAAAGAATATTTAACAACAAAAACGAATATTTGCACTTTTTACGATTACATTTTAGGAATGGCTGCTTCAACTCAATTTATTTAACAGCGATTTGTCTCGTTTAAAAATGGCATCGATTCTTCAACCAGAAACCCACACATTTACACAACTAGAGAAGGAGATTGAACAAGAAATGAAAATATTATCAGCCTGTGACGAAATGGAAATATTTTACATCTTGTAGATGATTTTGAGAGAAGTTCCTTTGCCTCTCACCTTGCAACAAAAACCAATAACTAACTGCTTTTTCTTTTTAAGAGGAATTGATAATAGAAATTTAACCAACAAAAAGGATAAGGTTTGGATCGACCCAACTGCAAAAAATTGTTAAAATACTTTAGAAATCGGATTTCTCGGGATGAAAAGAAAAAGAATGATTTCTATAAAACTGACAAAATGAAAATATTTCACATGTTGTCGATGGTTTCAGAGAAGTGCCTTGGTCTTTCATCTTGCAACAAAAACCTATAACTCCTTTTTCTTTTTAAGAAGACTTGATTCAGCACATACCGTTTGGATTGAAAATTAATTTTACTTTATTACTCACTGAGAGACAGAAAAAGAATATTTAACAACAAAAACGAATATTTGCACTTTTTGCAATTACATTTTAGGAATGGCTACTTCAACTGAATTATTTAACAGCGATCTGTCTCATTAAAAAAAAGGCATCGATTCTTCAACCAGAAACCCACACTTACACAACTAGAGAAGGAGATCGAACAAGAAACGAAAATACTATCAGCCAGTGACGAAATAGAAATATTTTACATGTTGTAGATGATTTTGAGAGAAGTCCCTTAGCCTCTCACCTTGCAACAAAGACCAATAAAACTGCTTTTTCTTTTTAAGAGGAATTGATAATAGAAATTTAACCAACAAAAAGGATAAGGTTTGGATCGACCCAACTGCAAAAAATTGTTAAAATACTTTAGAAATCGGATTTCTCGGGATGAAAAGAAAAAGAATGATTTCTATAAAACTGACAAAATGAAAATATTTCACATGTTGTCGATGGTTTCAGAGAAGTGCCTTGGTCTTTCATCTTGCAACAAAAACCTATAACTCCTTTTTCTTTTTAAGAAGACTTGATTCAGCACATACCGTTTGGATTGAAAATTAATTTTACTTTATTACTCACTGAGAGACAGAAAAAGAATATTTAACAACAAAAACGAATATTTGCACTTTTTGCAATTACATTTTAGGAATGGCTACTTCAACTGAATTTATTTAACAGCGATCTGTCTCATTAAAAAAAAGGCATCGATTCTTCAACCAGAAACCCACACTTACACAACTAGAGAAGGAGATCGAACAAGAAACGAAAATACTATCAGCCAGTGACGAAATAGAAATATTTTACATGTTGTAGATGATTTTGAGAGAAGTCCCTTAGCCTCTCACCTTGCAACAAAGACCAATAACACTGCTTTTTCTTTTTAAGAGGAATTGATAATAGAAATTTAACCAACAAAAAGGATAAGGTTTGGATCGACCCAACTGCAAAAAATTGTTAAAATACTTTAGAAACCGGATTTCTCGGGATGAAAAGAAAAAGAATGATCTCTATAAAACTGACGAAATGAAAATATTTCACATGTTGTCGATGGTTTCAGAGAAGTTTCTTGGCCTTTCATCTTACAACAAAAACCTATAACTCCTTTTTCTTTTTAAGAAGACTTGATTCACCACATACCGTTTGGATTGAAAATTAATTTTACTTTATTACTCACCGAGAGACAGAAAACAAATATTTAACAACAAAACCAAATATTTGTACTTTTTGCGATTACATTTTAGGAATGGCTGCTTCAACTCAATTTATTTAACAGCGATTTGTCTCATTAAAAAATGGCATCGATTCTGCAAACAGAAACCCACACATTTACACAACTTGGAGAAGGAGATCGAACAAGAAACGAAAATATTATCAGCCTGTGACGAAATAGAAATATTTTACATCTTGTAGATCATTTTGAGAGAAGTTCCTTAGCCTCTCGCCTTGCAACAAAAACCAATAACTGACTGCTTTTTCTTTTTAAGAGGAATTGATAATAGAAATTTAACCAACAAAAAGGATAAGGTTTGGATCGATCCAACTGCAAAAAATTGTTAAAATACTTTAGAAATCGGATTTCTCGGGATGAAAAGAAAAAGAATGATTTCTATAAAACTGACAAAATGAAAATATTTCACACATTGTCGATGGTTTCAGAGAAGTTTCTTGGCTTCTCACCTTGCAACAAAAACCAATAACTTCTTTTGTTTTATTTTAAGAAGAATTGATAATAAAAATGTTACCCTTCAAGAGCTATGGTTTGGTACGACTCGATAACAAAAATTTTTATAATACTTAAGAAAATAGATTGCTCAGGATGAAAAGAAAAAGAATGATTTCTATAAAACTGACAAAATGAAAATATTTCACACGTTATCGATGGTTTCAGAGAAGTTTCTTGGCCTCTCACATTGCAACAAAAACCAATAACTTCTTTTGTTTTATTTTAAGAAGAATTGATAATAAAAATATGACCTAGAAGGGCTAAGGTTTGGTACGACTCGATCACAAAATTTTTTAAAATACTTAGAAGAAAATAGATTTCTCAGGATGAAAAGAAAAAGCATTTATTATAAATGTTTCTATCGGATTTGGCCCATAATTAAAGATATGAAAGTTAATCCTTTGTTATTCGTCAAGAGACGGATAGCAAATATTTTTGTAGGAACAAAACAAAACTACCACGTCACTGCTGAATATTTGCCCTGGTTATTTTAAATTTATTTCTTGCAATCACATCTTACGTATCCTGACTTTTAATGAAATTTCTTTAACAACGATTAATTTAATCAAAAAAAAAAAAATTACATCAATTTCTAAATAAGAATCCCACATTTAGATACACAAATAAAAGAATCGTTTATATACAAGAAGATGGAACAGGAAATGAAAATATTACCAGCGTGATTATCATTTTTATAAAAGCAATCAAATAACAATGCTATAAACCTCAAAGATTGACGTATGGGTGGACACGATCCCAGAGATTTTGTTATTTAAGACGCGATCGGTTCCTTTGGGATGACAGAAAAAAATAAATCGGTTATAATTGTTTTGATCGGATCTGGGCCATAATTTATGATTTGAAAGTTAATCCGTTATTATTCATTTAGAGGCGGAAAGCAAATATTTTTTTGTATGAACAAACAAAACTCCCATGTCACTTGCTCCAGTATTAAACACTGCTTAATATTTGTGCTGTTTATTTTAACATTATTTCTTGCAATTACATGTTAGGGAACTAAATTTCTTTAACAACAATGGTTAATCTAATCAACAAATCGAATCGATTTCTAAATCAGAAACTCACATTTAGATAACTCAATAACAAAATCATTTATATCGAAGGAGATCGAACATAGAAATGAAAATATTCCCAATCTGATAATCGTTTTTATATAACAAAAAAAAAAAAAAAGATTACGGTTCTGTGAACACAACCATGAAGATTTTAGTATTTAAAAAATCAGTTCCATTCATGATATCAAAGCTAAGCTTCTATTATTAATACAGGAATAATGATAAAATAACTGTTCAATTATATTAACAATGGCGTCAGTATAGGCGAAACAGACAAAAGTGCCATGTTACTTGGTGCAATATTAAATGCTGTTTAATATTTATACAGTTTACTTCATGTAAAATCACATCTTCTGAACAATCACTATTTTGGCTCAATTTCTTTATCTTATAAGCGATCAATTACATCAATAATGGCGTTAACATAGATGAAATAGAGAAAAGTGCCACGTTATTTGTTGCGATATTAAAAACACTGCTTATTTAACGTTATTTCGCGTAAAATCATATCTAAGGAATCGTTATTTTGGGGTCAATTTCTTTATTCTGTAAGTGATCAATTACATAGAAAATGACGTCAGCAAAAAAAAAGAAACAAACAAAAGTGCCACGTCACTTGCTGCAACATTAAATACTGCTTAATATTGATCTTGTTTATTTACCGCTATTTCATGCAAAATCACATTTCGACTCACTTTTTTTTTATTTTATAAGATATCAATTTACATCAACAATGAGGTCAGCATAACCCAACAGACAAAAGTTGTCACAATCACTTGTTGCGATATTAAAAACATGCTTATTTAACGTTACTGCATGTAAAATCATATCTGTAGAATCGCTGCTTTGAAGTCAATTTCTCCTTTATTTTATAAGTGATCAATTTCATAGAAAATGACGTCAGCGAAAAAAAAGGAACAAACAAAAGTGCCACGTCACTTCCTGCAACATTAAATACTGCTTAATATTGATCTTGTTTATTTACCGTTATTTCATGCAAAATCACATCTCAACAATCACTATTTTGGCTCAATTTCTTTATTCTTATAAGCGATGATTACTCAACAATGTGTCAGCATAAAGACAACAGACAAAGTGTCACATCACTTGTTGCAATATTAAACTGTTTATTTAATATCTGTGGAATCGCTGCTTTGGAGTCAATTTCTCCTGTATTTTATAAGTGATCAATTACATAGAAAATAACGTCAGCAAAAAAACAAACAAACAAAAGTGCCACGTCACTTGCTGCAACATTAAATACTGCTTAATATTGATCTTGTTTATTTACCGTTATTTCATGCAAAATTACATCTTAACAATCGCTATTTTGGCTGAATTTCTGTATCTGATAAGTGATCAATTACATTAACAACGGAGTCAGCACAGACAAAAGTGCCAGGTCACTTGCTGCAATATTAAGCAGTGCTTAATATTGATATTGTTTATTTAACTTTATTTTGTGTAAAATCACATCTAAAGAATTTTGCCTCAATTTCTTGCGAACACCTACATTAAAAATGGCATCAACACACAAAAGTGCCACGTCACTGGTTACAATATTAAGCATGATTTGATATTAATATTTTAGTTCTTCAAAATACCGTTAGATGTCTCTAGTTGATTTATCAAAAATAACCAAAACCGTTGCTACCTTTATTTTTATCAGAGAGTTTCATGACGAAAACGCTATCTCATTTGATAAATGATTAATGGCAAATGCCGGAATAGAAGTTATTTTTAAACAGCTGATCGTTTATCTTCCTCCAGATTATACAAACTGTTTATTTCGACACTCGAATCTTAAGTATAATATATGCGTTTGCTATTATAAACAAAAAAAAATAAAATAAAATAATGTTAATGGACTACAGTTGTAATTTGTAAATAAATTATTACCTTCTTAATATATATGTAATTATACAATTGTCCCTATGTGATATCTTTACAGATTATCTGTATAATAAACTGTATACATTCGTCGTAATATTCTAAGAGCATGGATTGACCATTTCAAGAGAGCATTATCATATATCGGTGACGCATTAACCTCCTCTATTGATCAATAATTAATTATATTGCGCTAGAAGAAATTGAATGAACTCTTAAAACGTGTATTATATTTTTCTTTCTTTTGAGCATCTGGATTGCGCAGTCCGCCACTAAAATCTCACTTATAAACTTCCCGTGTTTTCCCATTTCGTTAATATTATTCGACTGAGACACCATTCCCGATGTGATGTTAGTATTTTAACAGTAATTGATTCAATTTTAATTCACCCCAGTTATACGAAGCATTTCTAGATTCTGAAAGAAAATCGTTCCATGATAATAAATGAACACGGTTATTAGACTGTTCCAGCACATTCAGTTGTCTGACCGTGTCTGTCAACGAAGATAAAAATTAAATCAATGAAAAAAAAAGTACATAAAGAAGAAAAAAAACCTAGATTCTATCTCGAAATATTTGTTAGTATCTGTATTTTTGTCATATACATAGTCTAGGAAATAAGTGGGATACTAACAAATAAGATGAACGTACATAATATAAAAAAAGAAAAATGGCAAAATCTATGTAGACAAAAAAACTATAGTAGATAGATAGGGATATCGATAATTATTATTCTTTAATAATGACGATGATAATATATGATGATGTGAGAAGAAGAGCGAGTTATATTATTGTGACATATACATACATAACGCTAATATTATCTCTGATGGATGTTCACCGAATGAATAAAAAGAAACATATAGTGACAGACTTAATAATAACTGGCATTTTTTTATGCAGTAGGTGGGCAGGTACTGCCGTTTAAGTAATAAAATTTGAGGAAAGAAAACAAACGAAGTGTAAACTGTTTTTCTTTTTTTTTTGTAAGAAATGTATATGCTAGTTGTTAATAAAAATTTCAGGTCTGGGATATTAGGCGTTTTTATTTTTTCCTTATTAATCCTTTTATATTATCTAGCACCCCAAAGGATAGTATTACAGGCATAGAAGAGCAATAAGGACACATATATACAGGCTGAGTTTATCTTGAGACAACGGAATATCTCTAAAACACTGCATGAAATCATAAAAAACATCTTAATAAGAGTGGGAGGGGGACAACTTCGAAATCTTAAATGGCAACCCCCATTTTGTATTGCAGACTCGGGTTCTACGCCATCAAAAGTATGTAGTTTTTGTTTGAAACTTTTTTTTTCGATTCGTAACAGATTGCGCTGTAATCGCAAAAACATGATTGTGAACGTCTAGAAGAAATACACAAAAAAAAGAGAAGTAAGCAAACACGATTTTGTGTTTTTTTATTTTAATATAAACTAACATTTCAAAAAGCCATGTGTTCGAAACTGTGCCCCTTCACTTCGATACATTTATTTATTCGCAATTGGAATGCTATTCAACGATACAAAACCGTACTTTATTTAGTACTTGACGAGCTATGAATAGCTACTTACACATTGTCCGATCTCTATTTAGATTATTAATCCAATACAAATTAGTTAGTGTTGAATATTTGAACAGTAATGGAGGCTATGATAAAAGGTGGGGGATCGAGTTCGGCACCATTCAGTAAGCCCCCTACATTATAATAAATCTTTTTTTGATTTGATGCAGTGTTTTAGAGATATTCCGTTGTCTCAAGATAAAAAAACTCACCCTGTATAATAATAATTAAACCAATACTGTTATGTGTATTTATCTCACATATTTTACACATCTAGTAATTGTTATTTAATATAAATATTATTGTTAGAAAAGATGTCTATGAAATAAAAAGTTGTAGTTGTTGACTTTTTAGTATAAATAAAAATTGTGACGGCGAAGTTATAAACAAAATAAACCAAAATATTCCGGGTACAGTTTTATTACATTGTAAAAGTACAATGTCCCAAACGCATTTACAAATATTTTATAAAATGAACACATAAACAATTTTTTTCTTTCACAGTCTATATTTCTTTATGAGTAAATTTTGACGTATTTCAACACAAAATAAAGTATTTTTGTGGTAACAATTCCATATATCACCCATCGATTTGGTTATTTTTTTTTTCTTATAATTTTATTGAAAAGAAAAAAGATTTAAAAACTAGTCTTGTCTGTTATAATTTGGATAAGCATTAGCGGCTTTCCATTTGCATCAAATCCGCAATTCCTTAGCTCAGCTATTTGCCAGCAACTGAGGCATTTACCTCGTCCCTTACCGATGCTAAGTGAGTTCATAATCACCCTCAGTAATAAGGTTTTTCCTCAGTTCATATTTTGAGGTTAGTTTACTCTTTTTGTCATTTTTGTTGTGTTTATGGTTATGTTCGTCCCTAAAGTTTCTTACGGACGAATAGTCTATAAATATAAATAAATAAATTTGTGCTAAGTAAGGTTAGGCATATCATACATAATAAGAAAATCATTTATATCGAAGGAGATCGTACAAGAAATGAAAATATTCCGAATAGGTTTTAGGTACATCGTACATACATATGTCGAGTAATAAATGTAGAACTGGCTCATTTGGCTGTTCCATTTGCACTTGAAAAAGCGGAAAGTACTGGTGAGTATTGCATACGCACCTCACTTATTTTCTCCTCGCTTCTTATGCAAATGGAAAGCAGCTATTGTTACATTACAGAGATGTATAACCGATACACTAAATCTTCCATGAAATATCATCGAGTGCTTTTGCAACCAAAATAATTTGATAAAAAACGTATGAAATTCATATTATATTATTCAAGTTGGTGATAGAGAGAGATGAATCTATAGTGGCACGCCGAACCTCGAGACAAGCGCAAAACGTGATAAAGTCGCACACAAAAAAAATCACTGACATACATACTCGTCTAATTTGATTTGTGTTGATTTTTGCGTATTATCTGATATTATCTTGTGTATGTTGTTTTCTTCACACATCATTGACAGTTTTCTTGCTTTGCGATCACCGCTTTTGTGTTCAATTACAATTTTGAGGTTATTCGAAACTCAAGTATTTTACAAATATTGGTGGTTCGTCAGGTTGGTGGTATATAAACGTCGTAGGTTTGTTCATAGGTGTTACACAGTCAAAACTAGCTCTTATTTAAAGCAGGATAGAAGATACGTAAACGACGGCGTTTACGTATCTGAGAAAGATAAAAGATGCACCAATGTCATTGGTGTAACCCCAACGAACAAACCTCCTAAGCACGTTATTTTGCAACATGATACATGTTGCAAAATAATGTGTTTACGTTTCTTCTGCCCGTATTTTGTACTTTACAGAAAGTTTTTAAAATTGTAAATCGACGCCATCTACCGGTAATTAATTTTGGTATTATGTGAATTTGATTTAAAATAGATATCTACATTTGTAATCCAAAAATCTCAATTAAAAATTAAGCACCAAAATTAAATTTTCACTGTTTTTCAATCTGAATTAAAATAATACATATATTATATATCTCATAAACCTAATCAATTACTTCATTATGACAAAAGTTGTTTATTTTACTATATGAAGCCTGTACAATAATTATCACTAAGTAATATATTTTCTCTATGTTTCAGAATATAGGATTCTACCCACTTCTATTTTTTTTTTGAATAAGATCAAGCAACGACAAAGCAAAAATGTTACAATTTCTGTCACGGTATTGTAAAATTCGCAAAGCGTCTTCTATAAATACGCTCAAGTTCACACTAAATATAAATATCGCGACCAGATCGTTTCGTTCTGAGTTCAAACAGGTTGATTTGCTGGAGATCAATAGGAAGAATATGCAATGCGCTACATTATTGGGGCCGCAGGACTACAAGATGCCGGTCATCGGAATCGGCACTTGGAAGGCTTTAGAAGATGACGTTTATAATGCCGTCTTGACGGCTTTAGACGTCGGATACAGGCATATCGGTGAGTCAAGGGTTTTTCGTCTATCGTTAAAGTCGTGAAGGAGATTAATTTGCGTGGATTGATATTTTGATTTGACCCACGATCGTAGTGGTTTGTTTGCTTTGTTTCCCACTAACCATTTTTCCAATGTAAAGTCTGTCTGTACTCAAATTTAAGGCATATTGATTGTAACGTGTTGTAAAAGTAGTCAAAATATCATTTTTCTTCAAAAATCGCTTACAAACAACGATTTTAATCTCTACTTCATTCTATTAAAGTCACCTCATCAGATAGTTCTTTTCCAAGAAAGCGCTATTCGTTTTTTATGCGTGCTCTGTAATTCTAGCTCTTTACCCACCTTTTTATACTGCTAGGCAAGGTAATTTAGATGCGCCCAAAAGGAAAAAGTTGCGTAATTAAATCAGTATGAGATTAAAACGGACCGCTCCATCATTTCTTACCTTCTGCCAAAAACCTCCAGGAATTCTAGGCTTAAATTTGCGCGAAAATAGTCTGCTTTACCTTAAAGGAATACAATTTCGTAAATGTGGCAAAACTAAACAATTTTTCAGAGAAATGTGTGTTTGGAGTTTATGGTTTATCTATAACTATAGATACACTGTTTCGAAATAAGAGACACAATTAATTGCAGGGCGACAACTGTCAGTACAGTAAATATTGACGTTGTCAAGCCCGTTGTTTATGAATACACCCTGAATCTTATACTGAGACAGAGAATTTAATAATAATAATAATAATACATCATTCATTCTTTGCACATAAGTACAAAGATAATCGTGCTACATTAAAATTAAAGAAGTTAACCGCTCATTTTAAAATCATCCACATGATAGTAGCACTCTCCAGCAATTGGTCCCTCAAAGAGATTTAACCTTAACAGTGAAAGCTGACGTACCGAGGATGTAATCTATTGTAAGTTTATAACTACATGCATTTGCCTCGAGAGCGCAAGCCGATGTATAGGTAGATCACCAGATTCTGTGCCTTTTCTTGTATTGTATGTATGAAAGTTGTAATTATGACTGAAGTTTTCGTAATTGACATGAACATGGACTCATAATTATATAACATCACCAAGGACGCAAGGTCAAAATTTTGAAATGATGAAAGTATGGCTTTGCAAGATTCTGTTTATTATAATTTTTTTTTTAAGATTTAAATTTTTAAATATTTTTTTTTTTAAATTTAAATTGCTCGCAATTATTCTTAGTAACTTCAACGTTCAAACATAAAATTACCCACTATTTTGTACTACATTGACAAGGTTCGTATATACTAGGTGGCCTCATAACTTTTCAGCCAATCACGAGAAGGATGCGCGAACACGTCATCACGCTATGCTGTGTTTAATAAGTAAAGTGGTGGCATAATTATGTAAAAAACATATGGCGCATTTGTACTCCAGACCAAATATTTATTTTTTTTACAAAAATCTTAATTTAGGCATTTTTTCAATCAATGTTATGTCATGAAGAACGTGTCTTGAAATATAATTTCAAGTTCCTTTTATTATAACAGAATACCCCAATACCATATTATATAGTCAGAGAAAGAGAGTTCCACTAGCGTACTATAGATGGCACCGCAGTATTCTCTTATGGAATACTACCACTAAACGCACAAAATAGAAAATGCTGGTGGTGTATCTATAGTGCGGCCCAGTGGAAAATTTCTTTGGCTCGAGAATGATCGCGAGGCGCGTCATCAAGCGTCATCGCGTTATCACCCTCTCCTTTACCCCGGCCTCCCCTGCAAGTTACCGAGCGCCACCTAGTATATACGAACCATTTGCTACAATTTGATAAGTTCATTTTAATGCTTTCACGTTGAAGTTACTAAAAAGTGGCGGGAAATTTAAATTTGGCTATTCGGAGAGATTTCTTCTTTGTTTTGGCAAAACCTACAGACGAAAGCCGATATTATTTTTTGGGTTTGGCTGCAGTGTCTTAACAGTGTTTTATGTAGTAGATCTTTTGTGAAGTCAAGCATTTTGTCTGTTGTTGTTCTGGTGCCTTTCTCTATCATTATTTGGACTTGTTATGTCATCCGTACTTAATTTCGTGATTTGGAACAAAAGTGAGTTTGTGTCCAAAATTGGAAGGGGCTGTTGTATGCATGGAGGATGATAATACACTGCGACCCAAAAGATATATCGGTACAGTGTTGCCGTTTTTAGTATAATTGTATTTTTCTAGTAGATTTTGAGCCTTTTTGGTAGGTCAGCACGCCTTTGCCAAATATAGTATATTTTAAAATATGTTAATGGATGCTTAAATACTTACCTGAATATTAATTTTTAAATTTTTCTCTTTCAATGTTTTAAAAAAATCTAAGGTGTTTTGTTTTATGAATTTTCCCAATTGAGGACCTTGAGGTTACCTTATTTTCTCAATGTGTTTGAACATTCGTAAAAACTATAATAATAGTTTAAAACATTAAAATTTTATATCAAACGGTAACTCTTATAGTTGCATTCATGGTGAAAACCTTATAAAATTTAACAAATCTAGTACAATATCTTGTAATGTGCTAGTACAACAAAAAATTTCGAAACGGCAATACTGTATCACTATCAAAAAAAAAAAAATTGATATCTACTCCGGCTACAATCAGAAGTCCGCCATTACTAAAAATACGCTAGTGTACCATTGCCCCCATTTGCCATGGAAATTTCTAGCGCGAATCCACTGGAACTTTCAGGAAATATGTAGATTTCTTGGCGACTCCGCGCGGCAAATAAAAAGACACGCGCGAGTGGGACTAGTCAGTAGTGCTTAGTTACTTATAATGAATTAATATTAGTGTTCATTTATTTTATTAGAGTTCAAGTGTTGAAATAAACGCTTTTCTGTTAAATATGTCGCCGTGGTGATTATTTATACCCCGAAAACGTCACATTATCATCACTTTGCTCAAAAATACAGGATGCGGATCTCGATGTTACGATTTCCATGTCATGTATGAACCAAATTCAAATTTCCCGCAATTATTTTTAGTAACTTCAACATTAAGGCATGAAATTACCAACGATTTTGTATTAGATTAATAGTTATTTGAATACCTTTAAGTTGAAGTTACTGAAAATAATTGCGGGAAATTTGAATTTGGTTTACTGGATAGTATATTATCGTTTTGTTTTATAATTACAATGTTAATCTTATACAGTTTTCATCCAGATACCGCATATAATTACAACAACGAAGAACAGATCGGTAAAGCCGTAAACGAATGGATAAAATCCGGCAAGGGTACACGTTCGGAATTGTTCATAACGACCAAGGTACATCTAATTTTGCGAAATATCCATTAACCATTTTTTTTGAACCATTCGACCCCTCTTTCAGCTCCCGAGCTTCGGAAACAGACCGAGCGACGTTGCCAAATATCTCAAACTATCTTTGCAAAAACTCAATCTCGACTACGTCGACTTGTACCTGATACACATGCCGTTCGCGTTCTTCCCGAACGAACAATGCACCGGTATCTTGCAGGGGGAAGACGGTTCGCCGCAGATCGACTTCGAAAACGACCACCTGGCGACGTGGAAGGTGCGTGTCGGCGCCCTCTAGCGGATGCGAAGAAAATTGATGAATTTTTTTTTATTATTTATTTTAGGCGATGGAGTCGCAGGTGAAAAGCGGTCTAGCCAGATCGATCGGACTGTCGAACTTCAACGAGCAACAGTTGAAGAACGTCTACGAGAACGCGGAAGTGAAGCCGGCGGTCATGCAAGTGGAGATGCACGCCCACCTTCAGCAGAACGAATTGCTGGAAGCCTGCCGCAAGTTGGGCGTCATCGTGACGGCTTACGCGCCCCTGGGTAGCCCCGGTTCGGCGGAACACTTCCAAAAGAAGTATAAACATGAGTGAGTAGTATATTGCTTCAGGATTATAACCGCAAAAGAACTATAAACCTCACGAGTTATCCTCGCGAATTAAAACTTGAATCTAACCACGAAAAGAACAGAACAGAATTTTTAAACCTAAAGATGCTAATTAACAATCAACTTATTTAAAACAAAAAAAGAAAAAAAAAAGTTGATTACAATTTGCAGGAAAAAACCGTGAACTTGAGGGTTCTCGCTTAAATTTAAAAACTGCACGTGTTTCTAAATTACAATAGGACAATACTATTTCCTCTATCAAAGCAAAAGATTAGTTTGTTCAGGAAGATAATCGTAATTATACCAAATTAATCCACGTGGTTTACAAAATAAAATATTTCGTGGACAACACAAAAATTACAAAATTGAAAACTAATAGCAAGCACAATGCTTCTGTTCACCCAACTCGAGGTGAAAATTAAAAACGAATCAGCAAATTAGAAAACGGAAACATGAGAGAATTACAACTAAAATCTATCTTCCTGCACGAAAATAATAAATGATCTTATATCTAGATATAATGTGCACACATCAATATAATAACATTTATTATAAAGCGAATTCCTTGATGGACAGAATATTTAAAAGATAATTTATGCGAATTAAATTACGATATCAAAATGAAATACAAAATGGCAAACAATGATTCAAAAATACATGTACTCACGCTCAAGTCAACCAAGGAACTGCTTGATAAAATCTCTCTCCCGCTGCGTACAACGCAAACGTACAATTCACCGACAAAATCTAATAGAATAAACATTAACTATCCATGACAAACAATAGACATCTTAATAAAAAGAATTAATTTAAAAAAAAACTGAACACTTAATTAAATAAATCATACAATTAACTCTTTAACTAAAATTTATACAAACTAAATCTAAATTGTGAAAAATTCTCGATACAATGATGCAGTAGTTTTAAGCAAATCAAATATGCAACACAAAATACACTCGTGGTATTGTGGGTTGCCACAGCAGTTTATATTACTTTCATATTTCACTTTGGCTATAAAAGAGTTCCTTTTTCCTTGCGATTTGCGAATAATAATCTATAAGAAATATATATAAATAATAAAGCGATTATTATTTATACATATTTCTAGGCGTTTCTTACCTTTTCTACTTCGTAACTTACTTATTCTTTTTGTTTCAAAGTACATTTTCTTTCAGTTACAATTCTTTTGTCATCTGCTTCAGGTTTTATTGCTAAAGGTTTTAAATTTTCATTTTTATATCATATTATATCTGGACGTCAACAATGGAAACAAATTCACAAGTAAACTCTTTCTTTATTTAAAATAACGTCTGTAATTACACAGCATGCTTTAATATTATTTACTTTATTTTAAATTGCACTAGTGCGTAGTGTTAATGAAATACAGCTTTTGCAGTAATTTACTATTATGGAAAATCTAAAATTACTAAAAGTATCACGTTACTGCAGCTAGAAATTAAATAAACTGCGTATTGTACGATATATAATTTAATAACAACTTTTTTAATTTTAATATACAACAGCGCTAACAAAGACCTAAGGGCGCCACTGTCTTTTACATGTAATTGTATTTCACCGTCTATCGTACGAAAGAACATTCTAACAGTTGGCTGCTATTGGAGTATCGCCTGTGATACTCTTTCCCCTTTTTCTTACAGCTAGAAGTCAGATGGGTCCTAGCGACGTTTTATATATACCTTTATCAAGGGAGAAACATGCTTCCCTTGTATGTCGCCGCCTGAAATCATCCTCGCTGTGGTCATAAACCTCATCTTTCTCTGCATGTCCCCTCACCATGTTCTATTAACCAACTTGGTTATGTAAATGTGTATATGTTCGATATATGAAAATGAGTTTGTTGCAGCGACATCTTACGGACATTTTTTTTAACACAAACAATTATCTATATTATTTTTAGAGTCAAAGCTCCTCCGAATCTCCTGCAGAATCCAACCGTGCTAGAAATCGCCAAGAGAATACAACAATTTCCGAGTCAATACTCTACGCACCTGGTTGCAGAGGAACGTAACCGTCATACCGAAAAGCCGGGATCCCAAGAGGATCGAACAGAACTATATGATCTTCGACTTCTCCCTCGACAACGCGGACATGGAGAAGCTGAATGCGCTGGACAAGAAAGAGGAGGGCAGGACTTTCGATTTCCTGTTCTTCAAGGGCGTGGAGAAGCACCCGCATTACCCGTTTAATAAATAATACGCGATAATAATAATAATTAAAGAATGTATTTCCCTCTTAATTCGAAATTAATATTATAAATGTTAGTGCTCCCAAGACATTCATGTACCTAGATCTAACTGAGTCGGTATAACATCTTCCTCTGCATGCGATGCTGCAACTGGCCTCGACGTATCATCACGTGGATGACCTTCAAGATGGCCCTCTCCGGGTACTGCTGTTGCATGAAATCTTGGACGATGTTCTGTTGGGATACTTGCGTACCGATCGCGAACCTACGTTTGAGCTGTCTCTCGATCCTCGACAGCATTTCGTGCTCCTCTTCTGTCGTAAAACCTTCGGCACCTTCAATATTACGAATAAAGTAGATATTTTTTTTTGGGTTCGTCTTTGTTTCACCAAATATAATACTAGTATGCATATGGTCAAAGACGTATAGTTCCGCTGGCGTACTATAGAGCGGCGCCCTGTAGCTTCTTCACGGTGGCAGTTAAAAAGCGGCGGGGCAAGAGACGTACGAAAATAAGCAATGGACCAAGCGAACAGCTGTGGGTAATTCAGAAATCTATTCCTATTGGCAAAATTCAAATTTCCCACCATAATTTTAAGTAACTTAAAACAGTCAAGTCTGAATTACCAACGATTTTGTATTACAGTACAATCTTCACCAGTAACTATGTATATAATACGCGTAAATAATCGCGGCAAATATGAATTCTACCCTCTGGCATATAAATAAGTGGATGGTCTGAGGATCGGATGCTAGGTGTTAGTTCTGCGGTTTATATTTATCCAAGTTATTTTACAGAATGAATGTATGTTTGGAGAGTTGTGCTTTATGAATCCATCTATTATACTTTATCGCTATTTAATTAACGTACTAAACAGAGATACACTATAATCGATGATTTTTATTGATGATTTATAAAAATTCCAATTTTATGGTTTATTATAAAAAGTCTGCATTTGCACTTGGTTGCATACCTATAAAATTTTCTAGTATTATGTTTCATTTCCACAAGCAATCTGAGATTTCCTAAAAGCAGCGAACGAAAAAAAAATGAAAATCTTTTAGAAATTGTAAATGCAGGAAATTTGAATTCTGCTAATTCTCTCCTTTTTTTCTATTTTTTATAATTTTTTTGTTACAAATATATAGTTTGACAGTTCTAACCATTATAAGATATGTACAATAATATAATGTCCAACAATTATATTTTCTATATTGATTCTACAATCAACGAAACAGAAAAAGTTCAAGAGCGACAAAAGCTTATGTCTGATGCTAGCGTACTTGTACTTGTACACTTTGATAAAAACAAAATTGAGGAAAATACCTTAAAAGTGCAAACAGATAATAATAATGTTGCATATTTTTTTTTTTTGTAAAAACCCCTCCCAGTAAACCAAATTCAAATTTCGCGCAGTTATTTCCAGTAACTTCAACATTAAAGCATGAAGTTACCTACAATTTTGTATTACATTAATGGTTATTTGAACAGCTTTAAGTTGAAGTTACGAAATATAATTGCGGAAGATTTGAATTTTGTTTAGTAGGCTACGATTGAAACTTGTACTGTAATGTTTTAAGTTACATTTTAAGCAAAATGATAAAAAAAATCTTGTTCGATACGCCATCGACTATCCTATGAAAACAGTAAACAATAATTTTGAAAACAAATATAAGCTTATGTTTTTCAAACATCATGGTATTTCTGAGAGTGAATTTAAAAAAAAGAAAAAATTTATAGATTTTATAGATACACTTTTTTAATGTTTTCTGATATTTTTATTTCAGTTTTTAGCAAGATAATATTCTTTCACTGTTAACTGCAGATATATTGACAAGAATTAGCAAAAAAAACATAAATTTATATATCAAGAAACAAAGATTATTTTAAATGTCCACTAGTCCACTAAAAGCAAAAATATTTTATCACCGCAATTAAATCCACAGTGGTAAATAAGATATACTATGTGCTATGAAAAAGTTAATAGGCATTTGACGAAATAAATAAAAGCAAATATTCCGTATGTAGCTTCGCTTTAACACAAAAATATGTTTTAATTTCATTATAAAACGAATATTAATCCATTGAGCCTATATGTGTGTTTTGGTTTTTGTTTTATTTACTAAACTGTTACTTGTTTTGACTCCTTTGATATTCATTTCATAATAATTTTGCGAAATGGCAATTCATTTATGAATGCTCTACCTCTTCGCTGCGCGCGCAGTTAAACCACTTTCATTCGTCTCGCACCGACTCTTCGGTTATCTTATATTTTTACGCGTTTGTTCAACGGAAAACTCCACTTACGTTTAATCACGTCAGATCATGTTTAATATTTATTTGGTCGTACACTTTTCTAAAATCAGCCTAACTGGGACATCTATAGTACGCCAGCGGAACTATTCTTTGCCTGTATATACATATATTTATATTGTATTTGGTTTTACTTGCCTGCCAAGTTGCCGCTCATCGCCGCGTCCAAAGTGGACACTTGGAACAGTCGCAAGGCCTCGTCCACGTGACTTTCGGTGGCGAACGGTTGCAGTTGCATCTTGGCTAGACTTTCGGAGATCCTGATCACGGCTTCCAATTGTCGGACGGTGATTGGAATCGAGTTCTTGCGGTCCGCGTCCTTCTCGTGTTGATGCGCGCCGGATCTCATCATGACGTATCGTCTTTTTAACTTGTCGCCCGCTTCGGCGTTTAAACGCGGGCCAAATCGTCTGGATATCAAAATAAAATATGTGTTTTAATCATTTTTTTGTGCCCTCTAATTCGGAGTAAATTTTTTTTTCGTCCTTCATTAATAAATATCACATTTTTTTTTTTTAGCTTTGGAATATGGTAAAAAAATGTTAATGTTTTAATTCAATTAATTCATCTTTTGTTCCAACACCTATTCAACAGGAGAAGAAACAAAAGAAGGAGCTACCAGAAGCGTATTGCATTATAAAATGTGAAATTGTTAAAAAAAGGCTTAAAATAGTTAAAAAGTAAAAAAAAAACAAAATATAAAACGGTTAGAAAATTTTGAAAAAAAATTAAAAGTTAAAAAACAAGAATGGATTAAAGGAACTAAAAATACAAAAATGTTAAAAAAAACCGGAAAAAAAAGTTAAATCTATTATTTATCATTTATTCCAATGCCTATTCAACAGGAGAAAAAACAAAAGAAAGCTGCCAGAAGCGTATGCACTATAGAATATGAAATTGTTAAGCAACTTAAAAAAAAGACGTAAAATGATTAAAAAGTAAAAAAAAAATGAAAAATAACTAAATATAAGAGAGCAAATTAAAAAAAAAATACTGTTAAGAAATTTAAGAAAAAAAACAAGAATTGATTAAAAGAAGTAAAAATAAAAAAAAAATGTAAAAACAGGGAAAAAAAATTAATGTTTAACTCAATTATTCAATCATTTATTCCAATACCTATTCAAGAAGAGCAAAAACAAAAGAAAGCTACCAGAAGCGTATCCACTATAGAATATGGAATTGTTAAGCAACTTTTTTTTTAAAAAGACCGTAAAATGATTTAAAACGTAAAAAAATATGAAAAAACCAAATATAAGAGAGCATTTTTTTTTTAAAAATAAATAGTTAAGAAATTAAAAAAAAAAACAAGAATTGATTAAAAGAAGTAAAAATAAAAAAAAAATTGTAAAAACAGGAAAAAAAAATAATGTTTAACTCAATTATTCAATCATTAATTCCAATACCTATTCAAGAAGAGAAAAAACAAAAGAAAGCTACCAGAAGCGTATCCACTATAGAATATGAAATTGCTAAGCAACTTTTTTTTTTAAAAAAGACGTAAAATGATTAAAACGTAAAAAAAAAATGAAAAAAAACCAAATATAAGAGAGCATTTTTTTTTTAAAAAATAAAGTTAAGAAATTAAAAAAAAAACAAGAATTGATTAAAAGAAGTAAAATTAAAAAAAAAATTGCAAACTTCTCCTAAACCCCTCACCACAAACTGCACTAAACTGGACGTACGTTTCAATAGCAAAGCTATCATCATCAGCAGAAACACTGAACGACAAAAAGGTTCAGTGTTTCTGCTGATGATGATAGCTTTGCTATTGAAACGTACGTCCAGTTTAGTGCAGTTTGTGGTGAGGGGTTTAGGAGAAGTTTGCAGCATTTCCAGTACCACAGTTTGGAGTATTTTTGTCAAAAAAAAAATTGTAAAAACAGGAAAAAAAAATTAATGTTTAACTCAATTATTCATCATTTATGTCAATACCTATTCAACAGGAGAAAAAAAACAAAAGAAAGCTACCAGAAGCATATGCACTATAAAATGTGGAATTGTTAAAACAAATTTTTAACAAAGGCTCAAAATGGTTAAAAAGTAAAAAAATTAAAATTACCAAATATAAAAAAGGTACAAAATTCTGAAAAAATACTCTTAAAAAAAATTAAAAGTTAAAAAACAAGAATTGATTAAAAGAAATAAAAAAAAAATGTTAAAAAATCAGGAAAAATGTTAATATTTAACTCAATTATTCGCCATTTGTTCCAACGCCTATTCAACAGGAAAAGAAAAAACGAAAAAAAAAACTACCAGAGAGGCGTATGCACATAATGTGAAATTCTTAAGTACTAAATAGTTAAAACGGAAAAAAAAATAACCAAATACAAAAAAGGTAGAAAATACTGAAAAAAATAAAAAGTCAAAAAACAAGAATTGATTAAAAGAAGTAAACATAAAAAAAATGTTAAAAAAAACGGAAAAAATGTTAATGTTTAACTCAAATTCATCATTTATTTCAATACCTATTCAACAGGAGAAAAAACAAAAGAAAGCTACCGGTAGCGTATGCACTATAGAATATGAAATTGTTAAGCAACTTTTTTAAAAAAAGACGTAAAATGATTAAAAAGTAAAAAAAAAAAAAGAAAAATAACCAAATATAAAAGAGAAAATTCTGAAAAAAAAATAAATACTGTGAAGAAATTAAAAAAAAAAAAAATTGATTAAAAGAAGTAAAAATAAAAAAAAATGTAAAAACAGGAAAAAAGTTAATGTTTAACTCAATTATTCATCATTTATGTCAATACCTATTCAACAGGAGAAAAAAAACAAAAGAAAGCTACCAGAAGCGTATGCACTATAGAATGTGGAATTATTAAAACAACTTTTTTTTAAAGGCTCAAAATGGTTAAAAAGTAAGAAAATTAAAATTACCAAATATAAAAAAGGTACAAAATTCTGAAAAAATACTGTAAAAAAAAATTAAAAGTTAAAAAACAAGAATTGATTAAAAGAAATAAAAAAAATGTTAAAAAATCAGGAAAAATGTTAATATCATATTATATAAATAGTTAAAACAGAAAAAAATTAAAAATAACCAAACGTAAAAAAAGGTAGAAAATTCTGAAAAAAAAATAAAAACAAAAAAAAAACAAGAATTGAATAAAAGAAGTAAACAAAAAAATGTTAAACAGAAAAACCGGAAAAATGTTAATGTTTAACTCAATTATTCATCATTTGTTCCAATATCTATTCAACAGAAGAAAAAAACAAAAGAAAGCTACCAGAGATGTATTGCACTGTGTAGAACCCGATTTGTTAAGCAACTTTTTTTAAAAAAAAAAAAAACAGGCCTAAAAGGCAAAATTTGCAATTTTTTTGGTTAAATTTATTTTGTTTTGTATATCAATTCCTGCTAATAAATACTTTACTTACATACAAATGATTAAAAATTAAAACAAAAACATTAGAAATAACCAAATATAAAATAGAATAAACAAAAGGAAGCTACCAGAGACGTATGCACTATAGAATGTGAAATTGTTAAGCAACTTTAAGAAAAAGGCTTAAAATGGTTAAAAAGTAAAAAAAATCGAAAAATAACCAAATAGAAAAAGGGGTAATAAATTTTGAAAAAAAAAAATAAATAAATACTGTTAAAAAAAATTCAAAATTTTACATTGTATTTGATGTTACTTACGTTCGACAGTAATTGATATATTTTTTTATCAATTCCAGCGACAATTCGCCCTCTTTCGGTTCCTGTGTCAATTGACCAGCGTTCATGTGAACATTCATGATATGCCTGGCGAGCGTCTGAAAAAATTCCATCAACGATTAAAATAAAAACAAACAAACATTTCTGCAAGAAGTATTTACCATTTCCCTAGTTTGATCGTGTTCGTCTTTCACAATGAATATCATGTCGAAACGCGATAGAATAGTCGGCAGAAAGTCGATATTTTCTTCGCCCTTAGTTTCGTCCCATCTCCCGAATATACTGTTTGCCGCGGCCAAAACCGAACATCTAGAATTCAAAGTGGTCGTAATGCCGGCTTTCGCGATCGAAATCGTCTGCTGTTCCATGGCTTCGTGTATGGCGACGCGATCGTCCTCTCGCATCTTATCGAATTCGTCGATGCACACGACTCCACCGTCTGCTAAGACCATAGCGCCCCCTTCCATTACGAAATTTCTCTAAAATCGGCGGATTTATTGGGTAGATAAGCTGGAGTGGTTGCAGTTCTACCATAAAATCCCATAAGAAATAGCGTAGCTGTCTAAAATTACATTTTATCCCTCATTGCTTCTACCTTTCGCCTTGGCCACGCCCACTTAGCGTTATCTGAGCGGTTGATGAAAGTGTTCAAAGCGCGTTGAATTTGAATATTCGCGTGGAACCTTAAACAGCTCCTGGAAAAGCTTCGACACCTCCAGTAGTTCCAGAAGCGACATAACAGAATGAGAAGTTGTTAGAATAGTTTCAACAGCTCCTGCTTTCCTAAGGGATGATTAAGCTATTCCAGGAGCTATCTAGGGGTGCTCCAGAAGCTGTTATAATAGCTTCGACACTTCCGCTGTCCTAGAAGTTGTTTAAGCTATTCCAGGAATTGTTTAAGCTGCTCCAGGAGCTATTTAAGCTGTTCCAGGAGCGGTTTAAGCTGTTCCGGGAGCTATTGGCATAGCTTCAATAGCTGCAACAGCTGCCGCTGTCCTACGAGCTGTTTAAGCTTCGACACCTTCAGTAGTTCCAGAAGCAACATAACAGTATGCGGATGTTATGTTTAAGCTATTCCAGGAGCGGTTTAAGCTGTTCCAAAAGTTGTTTGAATAACATCAACAGCTCTCGCTGTTTAAGAGCCGTTTAGGCTATTCTTGAACCTGTTGGAATAGTTTCATAAGCTCCCGCTTTTCTAGAACCTGTTTAAGCCACTCCACGAGCGATTTAAGCTGTTCCAGAAGTTATTGGAATAGCTTCAACACCTTCCGCTGTCCTAGAAGTTGTTTAAGCTATTCCAGGAGCTGATTAAGTTGCTCCAGGAGCTGTTTAAGCTGTTCCGGGAGCTATTGGAATACCTTCAACAGCTGCTTAAGCTATTCCATGTGGTATTCAATCAGTTCCAAAAGTTGTTAAAATAGCTCCAACAGCTGCCGCTGTCCTACGAGCTGTTTAAGCTACTTCAGGAGCTGATTAAGGCTGTTCCAGGAGCCGTTGTAATCATTTTAACGCCTTCCGCTATCCTAGAAGTTGTTTAAGCTATTCCAGAGTTCTTTAAGCTGTTCTAGGAGCTGTTTAAGCTGTTCCAGGAGCGGTTTAAGCTCTCCCACGAATTGTTGAAATAGCTTAAACAGCTTCCCCTGTCCTAAGAGCTGGTTAAAGTATTCTAGAAGCTGTTTTAACTGTTCCAGGAGCCATTTGAGCTGTTCCAGGAGCTGCTTAAACTGTTCCAGCAACAGTTGAGCTGTCAACAGATTCTGCTGTCCTAACAGCCGTTTAAGCTACTCCAGAAACGGTGTAACTTGTCCCAGAAACTGTTGGAATAGCTTCAACAGCTCCCGCCATCCTAAGAGCTGTTTAAGGTATTCCAGGAGCTGCTTAAACTGTTCCAGCAACAGTTGAGCCGTCAAATGAGCTGTTAGGATAGCTTCAACAGATCCCGCTGTCCTAGCAGCTGTTTAAGCTACTCCAGCAACTGTTTAAGTTGTTCCAGAAACGGTGTAAGTTGTCCCAGGGATTGTTGGAATAGCTTCAACAGTTCCCGCTAGCCTAAGAGCTCTTTAAGGTATTCCAGAAGCTATTTAAAGTATTTACACTATTCCAGGAACCATTTAAGCTGTTCCAGGAGCTGCTTAAACTATTCCAGCAACAGTTGAGCTGTCAAAGAAGCTGTTAGGATAGCTTCAACAGATCCCGCTGTCCTAGCAGCTGTTTAAGCTACTCCAGGAACTGTTTAAGTTGTTCCAGAAACGGTGTAAGTTGTCCCAGGAACTGTTGGAACAGCTTCAACAGTTCCCGCTATTCTAAGAGCTGTTTAAGGTATTCCAGGAGCTGTTTAAAATGTTTACACTATTCCAGCAGCCATTTAAGCTGTTCCGGGAGCTGCTTAAACTATTCCAGCAACAGTTGAGCTGTCAAAGGAGCTGTTGGGATAGCTTCAACAGATCCCGCTGTCCTAGCAGCTATTTAACCTATTTCAGAAACTGTTTAAGCTGTTCCAGAAACGGTGTAAGTTGTCCCAGGAACTGTTGGAATAGCTTCAACAGCTCCCGCTATCCTAAGAGCTGTTTAAGGTATTCCAGGAGCTGTTTAAAGTGTTTATATTATTCCAGGAGCCATTTAAGCTGTTCCAGGAGCTGCTTAAACTATTCTAGAAAAGGTTGGGCTGTCAAAGTTTAAACCGTTCCAGAAACGGTTTAGCTGTCACAGGAGCCGTTGGAATAGCTTAACAGCTTCCGCTATCCTAAGAGCTGTTCAAGCTATTCCAGGAGCTATTTAAACTGTTCCAGAAACGGTGCAAGTTGTCCCAGCAGCTGCTGGAACACTTTCAACAGCTCCTGCTGTCCTAGGAACTGTTTAAGCTGTTTCAAGAGCGGTTTAAGGTGTTCCAGGAGCTCTTTAAGCCATTTCAGCAACACATATTCCCTTCCAATCAGATAAAGTAAAGTGGGCGTGGCCAAGGTGAAAACTGAGACTGGTGGGGATAAACTATGAATCTGGATCGCTGCGCTATTTACTATGGAGTTTTGCACAAAAGAAAAACATAGAACTTACAGTTGATGGGTCTCTCATGACAGACGCAGTCAACCCAGCCGCGGAACTGCCTTTACCTGAAGTGTATACGGCGATTGGTGCAACTTTCTCGACGAATTTTAATAATTGAGATTAGCTGTGCCGGGATCACTTAACAATAAAATATTGATGTCTCCTCTGCGTGTCAAACCATCTGGTAATCTTTTACGAGAGCCTTAAATACGCTTTTTGTTAGTGTGCTTTTCTGCGAAAATCACCTAAATGAATTTTACCTCCGAACAATAAGCAAGCGATGGCTTTCTTTATATCAGCAGACCCGTATATGGACGGCGCGATGCTATTGGACAATCTCTCGTAGATATTCGGCGAGGCAGCCATTCGACGGAATAAATCTTCTTCTTCGGCAGATATGGAACCTAAACTGCTCGTCCCCAAGCCTTCGGAATCGAGTTGAATGCCGACCACTCTCATGTAAGGCGCGCGAACTCCAGTTATGGCTCTCTCTTTACCGTCTTGCTTTAAAAAATGTACTACGTATGTCAAAAAGCTACGCATAATATGAGATTTTTTCTTGTCGTGGGCCTTTAAAAGATCCTAATAATGCAGAAAGCTGAACAACCTTCGAGCGCTCGCGTAGGCGGCATTTACACCGCCTTTTTAGATTTCTTTTGATCTTATCTTAGACCACATGATAGTCGTACAAAACGTCTACAATATCACTATAAACAAAAACAACACAGGGCTTAAAACTGATCCCTGAGGCACACTTGTACAAAGTACGCAGTTGGTATTTGTGTATATAGTAATGACTTAAGCAAACCACTTTCTATTTGATAAATAAGATGGAACCCAAATGAAGACATTTCCATGTAAGCTCAATAAATTAAGTTTGATCAGTGAAACAATTTACTTGAATCACACCAAAATTTAGCAAAACAAGAACTGAAGTAAACTTTCTGCATTATTACAGTTTCATAAAAAAAAATATATCCATAACAATAAAAAAAACGTCATATGGTCCACACTTTTTCATACAATTTAAATTATACTTTTACAGCACTTAGCTATTGAGAACTTACTTTCGACGGTTTAGAAACTTTCTTAATCGAAAAAATCCCCAAAATCAACACCCTATTGCCTGGAACGGCTCGTTCGCACAAATATCTGTCGCAGTATAAATGTAAGTGCCTAGGAATTTCGCCTTGCGGTATCCCATCTGGTAACTCTTGCATTTTCAATATTTGAAAGTCGACGCAAGTGCATTTGTCCGGAATAATAAAATAGGGATCTAATGGACATTTCGGTCTCCCAGCTTGTTCCCTATAGTAATAATATTTACTTCAAAAATATATTTACACAAACAAAAAAAAATTACAAAGATAATAGGGCCTAAAACTCATCCTTGTGGCACACCAATATTGACATTTCCATATTTAACAATAATAATACATGACTTTAGTGTGCTAAATACAACATAAGATTGTTCTAGACAAAACAAAAAAAATATAATTTCAAAGCTACTTTTACTTAGTTCACAGCATTCAAAGGAAAAACCATTACAAAATCAACAACTTACGTATTACATCTCCTTGGCATAACATATCCTTCCAAACCTGGTTTCACAGATAAATTTGGAATTATATTGCTGCATGATCGGCATTGTATAGCAATTTTAGTAGCTTTTGCTTTAATTCCACTGACACTCGTTATTATTCCAGGTATTTTCACTAATTTCGACACAACATCCGATTTCATAGCTCGCAAATTAGCCGGTTGCGCGTCCGATGTAAGCATAATCTGAATATCCTCCACCTGCTCTTCCCCTTCCGCTCTCGGAGCCGTCAACTCATCCGCAACCTCTTTAGCGGCTTCCTCGAATATGGGCAAATGCTCCGTCGGTTGTTTGTATAACTTTTCTGCGAGGTTCTCGTCGAAACTTCCCACATCTTCTATGCTCACCTCCAAATAGTATTGTTGCAGATTGTAATTCCTCTTTAAAGTGTCTCTAAAATTAAAGGCTCGGATAATAAAAATAGGAAGGATGTTGTAATAGAATTTACCTGTATTTATAATTGAAGTTATCGCTGTGGAATTGCCGTAAAAATTCTTTAAATTTCTTCTTGATTCCTTGGAGATTAACTTGATTGTCCGGTTGATTGTTGTCCACAGAGAAATTATCACTGTAAAATACTCCGGGATCATCAAAACCTTCCATTTCTATATTAAAATAATGAAAATAAGATGAACTACTAATCAAACTAATAATCGAATTACGCTTTTAGGTTATATTTGGCGGGAATTTACTTGAAGGAAGTGAAGTTATGTACAATATTCGCTTTCTTAGTTATTATCAAATAAATTGTTGTAATATAGAACATGATATAATTTTCGTTTTTAAATTAGCTCCAATTAACATTAGAAATTATTAACTTTTAATTACAAAGATTTTATTGTTGTTATATTAGCCCTTATAACTAGTAAAATATAAAAGTCACTAAATATGAAATTCAAAATTTCAAACTGTCACAATACATATATTTACTCTTATTTTAGCAATATACATGTATATAGTGCCTTTTTAATAAAGAAAAGTGCTTGTACTTTTTATTTGTTTAAGTTTTTTTGTGTATTCTAAGTGATTACTATGATAAATTTCGTAAGTTTGTGTTTAACATTGAACCTAGCGTAAATCCTTAACACAAATAAAGAAAAGGGCTACTAAAGAATGTCTGAATTCGACATAATAGAATGCGGCTTCAATGCCGCAGATGAGACAATAAATTTTGGAGCACGCATGTTAGCAGAAGGCGATCATTTATTCGAAGCTTCGACCTTAGCATCAATCAAACAGTCCGATGTAAGATACCTTTTTGTTTATCATTTAGTGGTCACGACAATACAATTTCTGAATCGTAGGGACGACATACTTTGAATAGTATTAGTGTTAATGCCTGTTCGAAGGGAAACAAGTTATATTACGCTATCAATAAGAGTGTTGCAATATTTAATGATCTATCTTGTACCGAAGTTGATTTTAATACGTCGTTTGAGGAATATGTTGACTCATTTTGTGTCTCACCTGATTCCCAATACTTATTGATCTGCCAGCGTAATGGTTCAGTTTCATTTATAAATATCAATACACAAGAGATTATTTTTAGCGAGTAAGTAATAATTTATCAATATTCATATTTTAATTTGTACTGGTAAATATCTGTTTCATATATTGTTTTGGAGTATAAGGAAAGGCTTATCATTATTGAACATTATGGAATTTGTAAATGTTTTTAATTGGCTTTTTTTGTATTTTGCTGTTTGTAATACCATCACAGAGGTTTATTCTTCAATTGTATGGCTGTGTAATTATTGTTGATTAGATCAATATCATGTACATTTATAATGTTAAGAGCGATTTAAAAATGGAAGATAATAATGATACAACTTTATAATTTAATTGATATTGCACTTTTTCATATTCTTTATTTTAGGGAATTATGCAACAATGATTGGTTAGAAAATAAGTTCTTTATCGGCTGTTTCCTAGAGGAATTTTCAAATAGCAGCATTTCCTTTATTATCGTTACAAAAAGAGGATCTATTTATCGGTATTTAAATATAAATGTATTACTATTATTCTGATAGTTTTAAAAATATATTTGTTAGAGTAAAATTTGAAAATACTGATGGTGACGATTTGCCATGTGTTAAGAATTTAGTGGAGGATTTAAAATTTAAAGTGAATACTGCAGCCATGATCGTCCCACATTTATTAGTTGATGGGGAAAACATGGCACTTTATAATTTAAATACAGGAGAGTTAATAGAAGACGCAACAGCGAATTTGACTAAAGTGTTTCCTTATAGCAGATGGTAAGTTTTTTTTTGTTTAAAAAATGAAGTTTATTAATATTTTTTCTTTTTGTGCAGGATGTTTATCGGATTGAATACAGATGGCGAACTTGTACGAATTTGTGCCAGAACTTTGCTGTTATTTTATATAAACAGCCAAATGATTTTTAAAGATTTTCTCTATACTAGCATCACATTAAAAGATTCACATACGAAGCCATACTGTTTGTGTATAACTAAGGATAATGATGTACAACTCTATGATACTCATCCAAGTAAGTGAAATTTTAAATTATTTTGGAGGGATTTAAAAAAAAAATTTCGAATTCCAAGCAAAAAAAACTATATCAAAGATATTTAACCATTTTTCGACATTTTAAGCAATAACGAAGTTGTAACGCATAACAGAAATTGATAGATATCTGGCAGGCGGTATAACAAATTCAAAATTTGGTTTTAACAAAGATTTTGTCTCGAAAAAGTGTTGCTGTCTCTTTTTTTCATATCTCCACTCCAAAATGAATTTACTAGTTTCTCTGAGAAGTTTCACCAAAATCGGATAATCGATTTTCAGTTAAAACCGATTTTAAAGCAGGGTTTTAAATCGAATTCAGAATCGATTTGAAAAACGATTTGTGAAACATTCCTGATTTTTATTTTTAAAGGCGATTAATCGCCAATTAGTTTCTAAATCCAAATTAAAAAAAAAATGAGAAACTATTAAATGTACTCTGCAAGGACATTTATTTTGGACAATTTCGAAGACTTTAAACCAACAAAAAAAATTTTATTTCAAATAGAACATGGTATTTTTTACTACAGCATTGGATGCAGCGTGAAATTCTACATCGATTGACATTAGGGTTTGGTATACCTATTCTTAATAGTTTTTGAGATATTAGCATTTATTGCCTAAAATATGACTAATTTGCAAGTTTCTAGTAAATGAAATATTTTTTTCCTAAAAACACTCTGTATATTATTTTTTAGAATGATACGTTATCTTTTTTTGCATTGTTTGGTTTCCATACCTGAGATATTTATCATTGGAAGTTTTCCAATTATTTGGAAATTTGATGTAATTGTAATTATAAAATATTAATAAGCCATAATTATTATGCGACAGCAAATTACATGTTAATATTTTTGCCCGCTTATTAAATACATCGAAAATAAATCAAATTAAAAAAAAACTAAGAAACTATTATTCTGAAAGAATATTTATATTGGACATTTTCGAAGACTTTTAATAGTTTGTTCCCTGATTTATGTTATCTGTCTGTATCGCTTAATACCTAGTTTAATACAAAAAGCCAAGAGGCTGCATTGTTTTCGGAAACTCCATGTCAGAAGGCTCTCCTACAAAGAAAATACCTGGTCTAGTAAGTGAACAATATTTGAAATATTATGGGTGTATTTAGGATATCTGCTTTAATTTCCCTTTGTATTTTATTTTTTTGAGATTTTTATTCATTGCACATAAGTGTAGGTATCTAATCATTGTTACATTCTCCATAAATGTAGAATAAGTCTAAAATATTATTTGTATATGTAACTTTCAATGTTTTTCTTATTTCTTTCGATTTACAATATTTTACTTATTGTTAGAAGAAAATGTGATTTTCCATAGCATTAGACGAGAGCACCGATTTGTCTGACACAGCTCAACTGGCTATATTTATTCGAGGTGTTGATAAAGAGCTCACTGTTACTAAGGAATTGCTTGCTTTACAGCCGCTAAAAGGAACCACTACAGGAGAGGACATTTTTTATGAAGTTGAAAAGGTATTCACAAGTTTTCGTTTGCCATGGTCAAAATTAGTTGGTGTATGCACAGATGGTGCACCTTCTATGGTCGGCTTACGTAAAGGTTTCATCGGAATTTTGTATGAAAAAGCAACTGAATTAAATGTGCAAAAAGATGATTTGATAGTCCTTCATTGCATTATCCACCAACAGAACTTGTGTTCTTGGAGTCCATTCGACTCCAGAATGTTATTAATGTGGTAGTAAAAACCATCAATTTTATTTGATCCCGAGGGGTTAACCATCGTCAATTCAAGGCGTTTTTGGATGAAATATCAGCCGAATATGACGACGTAACATATTATTGTGAAGTCAGATGGTTAAACAAAGGAAAAATGCGTTGAAAAATGGTTTTAGTAGCTTAGAAATGAGATAGCAGATTTTATGCAAATAAAGGATAAACCACTATCTGAATTGAGTGACCCAAAATGGATATGTGACTTAGTATTTCTGGTCGACCTTACAGGCCATTTGAATGATTTAAATTTGAAACTTCAAAAACAAGGACAGTTAGTAAATGATTTGTACAGCCGTTTGAAAGCGTTTCAAAACAAAATCCGCTTGTGGGAGGCACAGTTGCTGTCTGGTAACAGTTACCATTTCACCACGCTCTCTGCGTATGAAAATACTGCTTATGCTCAATATGTTGAAGAACTCCAAGTTACTGTCGGAGCAATTTTCGAACAGATTTAGCGATTTTAAAAACATGGAAGACAGTTTCAATTTATTAGCTACTCCAACAAAAAGTAATGTACAAAATGCTCCAATACACTTGCAAATGGAGTTGATCGAGTTTCAAGAAAATTCACTCCTGAAATCTAAATTTGAAGACGTGGAGTTGTGCGGTTTCTACAAAAAATACCTCGAAGAAGACCATTTTCCGGAGCTTAGAAAATTCGCAAGAAGATTGATTTGTGCGTTTGGCAGTACTCATAAATGCGAACAGTTTTTTTCAATGATGAAAGTTAATAAATCAAAACATCGTACAAGGCTGACTGACGATAATTTGGAAAATTCTTTATGTCTTTGTATCAGTAGAATTCATCCACAAACATCGATGGATTAGTTTCCCAAATTCAAGCTCAAGGGTCTCATTGATTTCGTTGTCGCTATTTAACTTTCGTAGTTTGTAATAATTCCAAATTTCACGATTTAATTATAATGTTGTGCCTATTTTTTTCATTTCATTTTCTTATTTTAATAAATTGCATTATAATGACATTGTCGTATTATTTCATGTCTGATATCTATCGCTAAAAATTATGAACACTGCTTTAAAATGCACTACTTTTAAATGCGGCCCGCGAACGTATTTGCACACTAAAGTTTGGCCCACAACATGTCAAAGGTTGCCCATACTTGTTTTAGAGGTTTCTTTAATCCCTTATACTTAACTCTAACTGCTACGAATATGTTTGTTTCACAATATTCGCACTTGTCTATCATAACAGGAAAGTGCTACAAAAAGTAGCAGCTTCTTTTGATATTGAATAGCTGCTACAAAATAGCAATTTGCTTCGTAGCAACCCATCACTAAGTCTTGCTAATATCTATTAATTAATGTATGTTCTCTATGACTAAAAGGCATTACTATTAATAAGAAACTAGTGAACATTAGATATCTGAAACATAAATATTTAGATAGGTTAGGCAAATAATGTACAGAGTATTTTGTAGGAAAAAAACTCATTTTATTTGGTTGAAACTTGGAATTTAGGCATATTTTTAGCAATTTTTTGCAAGATGTGCTAATACTTCAAAAAGTATTAAGAATAAGTATACCAAAGTCTAATACCAATCGATGTAGAATTTTGCGCTGCTTTCAATGCTGTAGTAAAAAATACCATGTTTCATTTGAAAGAAAAAAGTTTTGTTAGCTTAAAGGTATCCACATTGGAGGCGCGTTTTTTGAACATCCTGTATGTGATTCAGTGATTATTGCTATAACACCTTATAGCTACGTCCTTGTATTTACATCGACTTTAGTAAAACCAATAAATATCTGCTATCTCATGAAATATTTGATGTTATTTGAAAGAGTGCAAATGTCAAAAAATCAACGAAAATAAAAATATCTCAAAAACGGTCGAGTTTAGATATAGGGAACCTTCATATAAACTAGTTGTAAATTCATTAGGCCGTAGAGCTACTATGGTCGCTTATTTAAATCTTGTTATTGTATATTTAATCAAGTTTGTGTAATACCAACGCATGTATAAATCTTTAAAGCGTTCAGATTTTAACCAGGGCCTGCACAGGCTTTAGAGCATATGTGGGCAACAACCGGCTCGCGGGCCGGATCCGCCCCGCTGTAAGATTTGATCCGGCCCGCGAGACATTTTGAAAAACCCAATTAAAAAAAAAATATTACACTACTTACTCATACTCACTCCAAATGAGGAAGATCGAGTGATATGGGGTTTGTCGCTTACTCCTGCGGAATCACATGAGCGAGCAAGCCGAGTGGCGGCGATCATCAAAGAGTGAGGCGGCAAACATCAAAGTCTTTGATGTTTGCCGCCTCACTGGCGGCGCAACAAAAGATTATAGCTTCTCAAATGTTCTACACTAGATGATTCTAGATCATTCCTTCATTTTGCCTATATAAGCGGGTGGATGGCCCGAACTTTAGTTCAGTTCTATTTGAGCTACCGAGGTGATAACTTCGACAAGCGATATCCTAGCGAACTGCTAGCGATTTGCTTTGTGACTTTGTGTGCATCTTGAGTGGTTACTAATTATATTTTGTTATTAAGTTTATCGAACGAAAAGTAAACGAAAATGATGTCTGGTGGAAAGAAATGAAAAGTAGATGCAGAGGGTCGCCAGTTTCAAGAAAAATGGACTGAAGAATTCTTTTTTATCTCGCACAATGGTAAGCCTATTTGTTTGCTGTGTAATGAATCCATTTCAGTGATGAAAGAATTCAATATAAAGAGGCATTACTCAACTAAGCATCCTATGCTGCACTCACTGACAGGACAAATAAGAAAAAACAAAATCCAGAAAGTTGCCGCAAATTTGGGAAAACAGCAGCAAATGTTTCATAAACAAAGAACACACCTTCATAATGTTGTGAAAGCTAGTTTTATAGTTAAGTTCAAAATTGGCAAAGTCATTAAAACCATTTGCCGAAGGAGAATTTATCAAGGAGTGTATGTTAGAAGTTTGCAGTGTTTTGTGTCCTGAAGAAAAAAATGAATTTGAAAAAATTAGTTTGTCAAGACGAACTGTTGTCCGACGTATAGAAATGATGGCTAATGCTATAAAAACAACTTTTACTGACTGTATGGCTGGTTTTGAATGATTTTCCATAGCATTAGACGAGAGCACCGATTTGTCTGACACAGCTCAACTGGCTATATTTATTCGAGGTGTTGATAAAGAGCTCACTGTTACTAAGGAATTGCTTGCTTTACAGCCGCTAAAAGGAACCACTACAGGAGAGGACATTTTTAATGAAGTTGAAAAGGTATTCACAAGGTTTGGTTTGCCATGGTCAAAATTAGTTGGTGTATGCACAGATGGTGCAGCTTCTATGGTCGGCTTACGTAAGGTTCATCGGAATTTTTGTATGAAAAGCAACTGAATTAAATGTGCAAAAAGATGATTTGATACTCCTTCATTGCATTATCCACCAACAGACGTGTGTTTCCAAGTCCATTCGACTCCAGAATGTTATGAATCTGGTAGTAAAACAATCAATTTTATTCGATCTCGAGGGCTTAACATCGTCAGTTAAGGCGTTTTTGGATGAATATCAGCCAATATGAGACGTAACATATCTTGTGAAGTCAGATGGTTAAGCAAAGGAAAAATGATGAAACGGTTTTACGAGCTTAGAAAATGAGATAGCAAGATTTTAATGCAAATAAAACTATCTGAATTGAGTGACCAAAATGGATATGTGACTTAGCAGTTCTGGTCGACCTTACAGGGCATTTGAATGATTTAAATTTGAAACTTCAAAAACAAGGACAGTTAGTAAATGATTTGTACAGCCATTTGAAAGCGTTTCAAAACAAAATCCGCTTGTGGGAGGCACAGTTGCTGTCTGGTAACAGTTACCATTTCACCACGCTCTCTGCGTATGAAAATACTGCTTATGCTCAATATGCTGAAGAACTCAAGTTACTGTCGGAGCAATTTTCGAACAGATTTAGCGATTTTAAAACATGAAGACAGTTTCAATTATTAGCTACTCCAACAAAAAGTAAGTACAAATGCTCCAATACACTTGCAAATGGAGTTGATCGAGCTTCAAGAAAACTCACTCCTGAAATCTAAATTTGAAGACGTTGTGCGATTTCTACAAAAAAAATACCTCGAAGAAGACCATTTTCCGGAGCTTAGAAAATTCGCAAGAAGATTGATTTGTGCGTTTGGCAGTACTTATAATGCGAACAGTTCTTTTTCAATGATGAAAGTTAATAAATCAAAACATCGTACAAGGCTGACTGACGATAATTTGGAAATTCTTTAACGTCTTTGTATCAGTGGAATTCATCCACAAACTCGATGGATTAGTTTCCAAATTCAAGCTCAAGGGTCTCATTGATTTCGTTGTCGCTATTTAACTTTCGTAGTTTGTAATAATTCCAAATTTCACGATTTAATTATAATGTTGTACTATTTTTTTCATTTAATTTCTTATTTTAAATAAATTGCATTATATGACATTGTCGTATTATTTCATGTCTGATATCTATCGCCGCCAAAATTATGAACACTACTTTAAAATGCACTACTTTTAAAAGCGACCCGGAACGTATTTGCACACTAAAGTTTGGCCCACAACATGTCAAAGGTTGCCCATACTTGTTTTAGAGGTTTCTTTGATCCCTTATACTTAACTCTAACTGCTACGAATATGTTTGTTTCACAATATTCGCACTTGTCTACCATAACAGGAAAGTGCTTCAAAAAGTAGCAGCTTCTTTTGATATTGAATAGCTGCTACAAAATAACAATTTGCTTCCTAGCAACCCATCACTAAGTCTTAGTATTTACCCATTATCTATACATCAAATGTATGCAACTTAATGAAAACGGTTTCTTTCCAGTCTTATCCGATTTAAAATTCTCTCTGAAGGCAGACAACAACGTCAGCTTAATATTCCCGGAAAACACGGACGACGAACCCATGTACATTTCGTTAATCGAGAAACAAGACGTAATACAAGAACTGCGCGTACAAGTCGTATCGGAAACGGCGCCGGAAGTGCGTTTGAAACGTTTATTACGCAGACAGAGATTCGACGAGGCCGAACAGTTCGCCAAACTGTACGGCCTCAGCAACGCGGAAATACTAAAGGCGAAAGCTCAAGTCATAATCGATAAGAGATCCTGCAGTCAGGAAGATATCTCGCAATTACTGGAGATTCTAGACGGGATCGACGACACGCTGTTCAAGTTGCAGAGCTGCATCGATACGTATCAATGCTGCGATCACTTACAGGACGTTCGTAGGATTCTATCTTACGGCTGCGGTTGTGTCGTTAAACATAACGTAAATGTTTTTGTATGTTTTCGATGTGTTGCGGTCGCTTCTCATGATTGTTTGTAGATGGGCGCGGAAATTTTGGATCTACACGAGATGTTATTGGATATTATGTTCCGTTTCGATACATTTATGTTAATCGATAAGCTAGGGGTGGCTAACATCGATTGGCCGGAGTTTCGCGATGGTAATCTTATAACATTATTATGCGAATATCTAGAGAAGGTAAGACATTCAAGATATCTGTCCGTTTTCATTTAATTTATTCTCTTTTATGATGCTCCCCAGTATGAGTTAATATTCATTCCTAAGCCTTCAGATGCTGTGTACTGAATGTACTAAATGAACTTGGAAAATGAATTAATAAAAATAAAAAGGAAAATTAGCTAGCTCAACGGATGAAAAACTTAAAAGGGCGCAAAAGAACAATTAAACTCAGGGTTACCCCAGTAAAAAGTGGGTGAATGAAATCTGACTTTTTTGATTACCCCAAAAATTGAAAAGGTTTAATCAAAAATAAAATAACAGAATTTAGAATGACGTTAATAACAATGAATAATTTATTATATAAAAAAAAAGAAAAACATTTTTTTTAGTTACAATTATGCAGAAAACAAAAACCCTGGACGGAGAGTCCTGGCTTAAATCAAAAAACTGCACAAGATTCTAAATTACAAAAGGACAATGCTAAATCCTTTATCAAAGCAAAAAGAAAGCAAAATTGTTCAGGAAGATAATTCTTTTTCACGAAAATCCACGTGGTTTCAAAATTAAAACAAACTAAATTAAACGTGGACATATCAAGTAAATTAACAAAAGAAAAACTTACATACAAGCACAAAGCTTCTATTCACCCAACCCGAGGTGATTAATAATTAAATACAAATCAGAAAAATTAAAAAAAACTTTAAACTTAAAATCTTCCTGAACAAAAATAATAAATGATCTTAAATCTAAATTGTGTACACAAGAATATAACAACAATTATTATCAAGCGAGTTCCTTGATGGACGAAATAAATCAATAAACGCAAATTCAAATCTTTAAATCATAAGTATTAACAAAACGGCAGCAAACAATTACAAATTTTATGTACTCACGCTTGCGTCAATCTCAGAGCTGAGTCTTACAAGGTTAAACAGTCGTATACATATATAATACGTGCAAAACCGGGCACAGATCATCGAAAAAAACTTCTAAGAAGGACATGAACAACAAAAGCGAACGCAATACATTTTAAAGAGTGAAAACCAATTAAACAACTGAACATTTAAATAAATTAAACAAATAACTCAATAACTAAATCTTATACAAAATAAAATATCTGTGAAATTTTTTTCGCAACATTGACAAAGGCTGATCGGATTAAACATCTATGCAACTAAAATATAAAAAAAAACTCTCGCGAAATACAAGGAGTCCACAGCAGTATACTACTACTAAAAATAAGATAAAAGGTAAGAATATTAAAATCCAGAATACATTTTCGAGTAAAATTAAAAATTAACGAAGTCGGAACAAAATTCATAATTGCGTTATTTAATGTTTTCGTGAAAAACACTTGGACACGTAGATTTTAGTTTGTTAAAAGCCAGCTTATTTTTTGGTCTCTCGTCTTGTACAACTGCACTTGTAATATTTGCTTCGAAAATGTATTTATACAAAGCAAAAAAAAAAAAATTAATAGGTTATAAAGAGAATAGGTCCAAAAAGCGATCCTCGGGGTACACCAAAGTTGACATTTACGTATTTCAAAGGTGTTCAACGAAAACGTAACAGCTTTGAGTATTAGCATTGTTTATATACATACTAGTTAGTCAACCTTATGGACAAAATAGTTAACGGATTTTTGAACATTTTGGACAAAAGCGGTAGATGGCAGCACGGCGTTGGAGCCCATCTCGATTTAAATATAAGCTTTATAGTTAGACTACTACATACAAGATGGCCCTCTTACGTGTCGGCAAAATATATTTAATTGCAATAGCATTGCAAGGTCCGGGGAAAAGAGAGGGTGGATAGGCGATGACGCTGTGATGACGCGCCACGCGATAATTCTCGTGTTTACATTGAAATGTTTGTTTTATTAGGAAGAATAAATATTTAGTATGATAATATATAATCGTTATTTTTTTACCATTTTACTTTACTTTTTTTTAGTTTCTAATTTAATGTTATGCTCTATATATGTGTGTAGTTCTAAGTTTTGTGTTATATTTATATAATATTTTTTATTTGATTTACTTATGTTTACTATTCCATAATAGTAGAAATTCGTTTTTCATTATAAAAATAAATATGTAGTTTGGGAGTACAAATCGCCATTTAGAGCATGATTTGTGCGTGTTTGTTTGTTTAGAGCAAGCAAATCCAGATCACAAAGAGGTTCCTCTTTCTGCTCGCGATCCGACGTCCGAGCAATTACGAGCAATTTGTGCAACATAACCTAATCACACTAACATCGTGTTGTAAACTGTCGTTTGTAAATGTAATCCGATTTATACCTGCATCAAATATGCACGATATGGATAATATAATGATACCAATGTGATTGATGTAAAGAACGATCATTATATTTTAAAAACTTCACTTGATAGGTACATAAATACTAGTATATGATGCATTTTTATTGTAGTCTACATTCATTAGTTTGAAAAATTACTTTTACTTTTCCTATTCATAATAGCTGTGACAATTTGACAATAGTAAATAATAAAATTAAGGTTATATTGCAATCGAGCGCGTTTGTTTGTACCATCTTTAAATCCAACTCTAAGACGCTCTCAAGTTACTCTGATGACGTCAGTAGATACTGCTCCAAGCATACAAACAAACAAAGCTATTAAAAACAGCATACATGATGACGCGTTCGCGCTCTTTCTCTGGATTGGCTGAAAAGTTGCGATGTAACCTTGTATATACAGATGTTGCCCCCAAAGGTTACCTCGTAACTTTTCAGCCGCTCAAGAGAAAGAGCGCGAATGCGTCATCATGTATGGTGTTTTTAATAAGTAAAGTGGTGCATATACGTAAAAATAAATGGCGATTTGTACCCCCAAACTACATATTTATTCATAATATAAAAAACGAATTTCTATTATTATGTAATAGTAAACCTAAGTAAATCAAATAAAAAATGTTTTGTGAATATAAGAAAACTATATACATAGAGTATTATACATTAAATTAGAACTAAGAAAAGTCAAAAATAAAGTAAAATGGTACATACATCTAAAAAAATAACGATTTATAGTAGGCTACATTTTAAATTTCAAAATTTCCCGCTTTACACCAGTTGAAGTTAGCGACAGTACCGCTATACACGGGAGAAGCGAAGATAGCAATAGGAGAGAGGAGGAGAACAAGGTTTTCGTATATACGTTCGAACGTTGATTTTTGTTTTAAGTTTAAATATTTTATTCTTAAAAGAAAAAACCTCAATTTAGAAAATTGTTCAATTAATGTTTTGTCAACAAGAACAATATACTTTCAATTTCTTTATATTTGTAACAGAATACCTCAGAATTCTATCTTCTAATGTAAACAAACATGAGAATTATCGCAAGGTGCGTCATCACAGCGTCACATGCATCCACCTTCCCTTTTTCTCGGGCCACACAATTCGCCAATGCTAGTAAATCACCGATACGGATTCCGTCGTTTCCGCAGATGGATAAAACACAGAAATCTGTCTCTCACTCTGTCCGAGATACCTGTTATATTTATCACGTTTTCAAATCAATTTACATTCACCGATAGAGTGCACCACTTCCCTGAGCAATACTTTATTTTTCCGAAAATGCATTACGTTGACTAACTAGATATGTTTAAACAATGGTATTAGTTAGTAAACGTATTATATATTTTCTTCGCTTTTAATATTATATACTACTTTAGAATTTGGATTCTTTTAAGAATTGTCGGATAAAATTTTAAATTTCATATTTACCCCCGCAATGTGCATACATGACTGACTTCATATGGGAAAAAGCCCGCCAATAAGACGCTAGAGGAACACAGATCATGTATTTTTACGTTTTATTTTCTGTTTATATAAAATATTTAAAAACGCAAATGTTAATTTTAATTTTACTCGAAAACAGCAGAATTTTAGTATTTTTTCATCTTTGTCTTATTTTTAATAGTAAAAGATATATCGAAAGGCTGGATAGTGAATAATATCTTACCCTGTACATAATGAACAACTTGTATCGACATGTACATACATATTTGTCAACTTGATATTAACGACTGAAGCCGAACAAAAAATTAATTTAAATATCATTTGTTTTTAGTACAACATCGATACGGCAATAATTTTGTACAACCGCTTTGACAAACACACAAACTTAATCCTAGACGAATGTGGAATCGAAACCATTCTAAATCTCCTCGATAATGTATGCTTCACGATCATCATGTGCGAATTATTCCAAACTTAAATTTAAATGATTTTCAGCTCTCCTTAAACATATACCGACCGTTTCTATATTGTTTCATCCCGTTGTCTCTCTCTTACTTACCGGCTTCGTTACCCCTATTTGTAAAGTGGTTGAAACGTAAGGTTTATTCCTTCGAACTGAATAATCCCAACGAATTCCCTCAGAACGCTATCGATTTTGTCGACAACACTTTGCGTTTGATGAAAGTCGATTGCGTCAATTACCAGCAGCAACATATGACGAATAGAGAAGCGACGATGACCTGGCAAAGTTGGTAAAAGCTCTGAAAACATTGCGATTACTAAGAGATTCGTATCAAATCATGATTCCATTGAAGGAATATTTGAAGGTATTTTTAACGATTGCAAATTAAATCAGTTCGATTAAATATTACAATTTTAGGATGCGGAACATCTAATACACACACTACTGTCGCTCGATTTAGAAGACGATGTATTTAATAAGCTCGTGCAGGATTTCCTCTGCAAATTCTTGTTCGAAAACAGCTTAGATCCGGATGATATATTTTTAGAAGCCATAACAGTAAGTTGTACAAATTCAAACAAATAAATATTGGTGGATGTATTATAATTTTTTTGTTGACAGAACATTTTGCAATACGAAGAGAATTATTGGATCAAGATCGTTCCCTCGATACTGCAGAACATCAGATCGGTCGAGATTAAATTGACAGCCATCATTGACTTGATCAAAGTGGCTGCTGTTCCATGGAGCGAAAAGCTGCGGGGAATCATAAAAGAATCGTTGGAATATCGACACCCGCTAACTGAAATTATTAAGCAACAAGTCGAGCACGAACCATTGTATCGGATATTGAAGAGATCCTCTTATAACTTGCAATATGTTACAATTAACGATGATTTTGATGTGAGTTATTTTCTTCATTTATACAGTGATGTATAAAATATTTATTGCCCACATGTCGTTAGATATATATAATTCATCTTTGTGTTTCTTCGTCTTTCTATGTAGATTCAGTTCAGTAGTGATCTTGTGGTCCTTTTTCTTTTCATTCATTATCTTTGTTTATGTTTGTTTTATCTTTTTTCATTTAAAATACTTTAGTCACTTCCCTTCATTCTTACTTAATAATAATCATTGTCTTTGTATTTCCCAACTATTTTACTCTTGCATTATTTCTTCTCATTTCCATCGTTATGATAAAACAAGAAAAAAATAATATTTTTCCAGCTCGAACACATAATCAGCAGGATAATGTACTGTAATGAGCCAACGATGATAGAAGATATCTATCAACTTTGCAAGACGACAGATCAAAAGCATACGGCTGATTTTATGTTGGTCAATCACTTCGTTAGTAAAAGGTTCGTATTATATATCAATATCGCAGCATCTACTATTACTAAAGTTTGATAGCTCTATCCTTGTGTATAGTTCTAAAAAAAAAGATTATCAATGCATTGGTGACTGGCGAGTAGGCAACCAATTATACCAATCATTTGACGTTTGACATTTCACAATTAATTATTTTCAAATATACCGGGTGTTCAGGAAGACTGGGTTTTTTCATTATAGCTCTATTTTTGCTTTTAAGAACAAATCTTTTCTATAAGAGTTGTACAGAATTAAATGCTGCATAACCTAAACATATTTTCGACTATACAGGGTGTTCCAAAAGTAAAAACAAAAGAAAACTACTTAACACGTATTGCACATTATAAAAGATGATTCTCAAGTGACTGAGGACCGACTTCAAGAAACCACCTTCCTCTAGTACCACCTTCCTCAACTCCTAGATGCGCAGCATCTAGTTACTATTACTAAAGTTTGATAGCGCTATCCTTGTGTATAGTTCTAAAAAAAAAAAGATTATCAATGCATTGGTGACTGGCGAGTAGGCAACCAATTATACCAATCATTTGACGTTTGACATTTCACAATTAATTATTTCTTACTTACTTTCATTAAGTATTAATTAAGATGTACAAAACAATATAACTGTGATAAAGCTTTATTTCACAGCAAGTTTTCAAAATGATTACGTTGCTTGTACTTTTATTTAGTTTTGAAGAGAACACAGATCATTTCTAATAAATTGTGGCAGGGTTCCATCATTTCCAGTATATACATAAACGGACTTACAGTTCATCTAAGTTATATATTTGAATGTTATTGTAAACTTTGACTTTTAGGTGACTCCAAAAAAAGTTATTGTTTGTATTGTTGTTGTATTGAAACTAATTTGCTGATTTTAGTGGCCATGGTATGGGGTCAAACATTCCAATCCATCTGTTTTCTAAAGTGCTATTTAAGAAATTCCTGATGACATTACTAGAGTTTGCCAAAGCCCCATTCCTTCAGAATAAAAGTTTGTCGACATTTAACATATCAATTAATGGAACGATGTGATCTCACAACAGACCAAGAAATTGAAAATTCTGCTGGAGTGAGATTCCTGGCAATAAAAACTACACTAATGTTGTTCTGTCTAATTCATGTATCTGTTACGATGCTACTTTACTTCCTATTTTTATCTCGCTTTGATTTTTAAGTTGTAACCGATACTTTTTCGCTTGATTCATTTATATTGATTTATTGAGTATTATTTGCTATTATCGATCTTTTTGGCATTTTAATTTACACAATACGATGTTATCTGTACTTTTTACTTTTACTTCTAGAAAATAGATAACAAATCTGATTATTTCAATCATTATTTAGTTGGTTGCTTCTCCAGTTAGTAGATGGCATAGCTGAAATATTAATTTTTAAGTTTTAAGCTCATTTCTTTACTGTATCATTGTATTATTTGAACATTACTATTTTTAATTCTTTTGCTTTATTATGTTTTGTTTATGAATCTTAAGTTTTTGTTTAAGTTTTCTTGTACTGTTATAAACATTTATTGTTGTAAAAATTATTGCAGAAAAAAGGGACATGATTATTGATTAAAGCTACGGTAAACAAAAAAAAAAATAAGTATGAAAAAAGAATCCGGTATATATCAATACTGTGTGTTTCGAAAAGTTGCACCCATATAATTTTTTTTTTTAATATGGTGATTAGAAACAAACTTTTGTAAACCAATCACCTTCGCTTCTAAAAATGCTTGAAATATGCTGTCTTAAAGTTAACAGGTGCTTTTGGAATATCGGCTTTCTAATAATAAACTGTCGACTGCAGGAACAACATTTGTTTTCTTCGGTAAACACCTGGTAAAAAGACTATTTACTATTTTTTGTTAGATATAGAAATTCAAGAAGGAAAGATTATATAAAATGAAATAAAAATGGTAAAAAACAAGTTTTCCTTTATGTCTGCTATTTTCGTGTTTTTTTTGGGATTTGTGTAGTGTAGTGTAGTTTATTAGTCAAAAATACCTGACACGTCAAAAAAAAAAACAAATACAAAATATAAAAAAATATAAAATTTAAAATTAGGTGTGAAAAAGTATACCTAAAAAGATTAAAGAAAAATTTCAGAAGGTAAGTCCATCGTAATAAAACAAAAAACAAACATAAAGTAAAACAAAGACACGCATAAAATAAAGAGTAGTGACAAAGTATGAATCTCAACAAACGTGTCTACACAAAATCATAGTCTAAAAACTCATTAACAGTATAAAAACGGTTTTCCTGAAGCATCTTCTTAGTCAGTCTTACGAAAGCATCTCACACTCATTCCCCGGAAGGCACTAGGTAGTTTATTCTATAGCTTTGTCCCCCGATTGGCAGTTACCATTCATTCATTCATTCATTCATTCATTCATTCAAGTTAGGGTGGGCACTTGATGTCCGAGCACTTGAGCTTGGTGCTCATTGTACCATCCCTATTGATTCCCTTATTTCCACTCGAGCAGCTTGGTGTTCTCTATAAAGCCCAGTATCTTGCCGAGTGGAAACTTGAGGACCTTCGAAGGCTCCAATAGATCTCTCCCGAAATATTTCTGCCTGAGTACCTTCAGTTCCTCACATGTGCAGATTACATGTAAACTCGTTTCCTCCTGTAGTTTCGCATCTTCTACACCACGGTTCGCTTACACGGCCTGTGTTTGTATAGATGCTTTTTCAGAGGGCAGTGTCCAGTTACCAACCCAGTAATGGTTTTTAACTTCTTTCTTACTGCGCTTGAGTAGGTTATCAGAGAAAACTACCATCCTCATCCCCTATCAGCGTTTTGGTATGGAGTTGACCTTCAGTCGACCTCCATTTCTTTGTACTTTCTTTATCTAACCAGGTCCAGATCTCCCTTCTTGCGGAATCCTTAGTAATCCCACATATGGGCTCTGGACCCATGAAGTGTCTCTTAGAGCCCTCCTTGACTAGTTCATCGGCTATTACGTTGCCCATTATATCCTCATGTCCCGGCACCCAAATCAGAGACACCGTGTTGTCTCGTGCCAGTGCATTGAGGGATTGTTTGCAGTCCCTAACTAGTTTTGACGCTAGTTACAGGGTTTGAGACTGCCTTAATGACAGCCTGGCTGTCAGTCATTATATTAATTTTCCTCCTCATGCAGCCCCCTTTTGCAATCATTTCTGCACGGGCTGCAAGGGCGAATACCTCTGCCTGGAAGACCGTTGTATGTTTCCCCAGGCTTATGAATATCCTTTGATTAGGACTGGGCCCACAAATACCGGCTCCTGTCCCCTGGCTGGATTTGGATGCATCCGTGTACCAGTTACCATGTGATTGAACCACAAAATTTGTTTCCGATCACAATATTAAACATAATCCTATGTGGATCCAACTTTTTCGGACACACTGTATACTCTACTTAAACGTGATTTCAGGGAATATATACGAGCTTTGAGAATATTGGACAACAATACAGAAGAAGCGAAAACGTGGTGCTGCGATAGCATAATCCGTTGTATTGAAACGAATGATATGGTAAATGCATAACATCTAACTGTGTGCACAATAAAAATTTTCATTTTATTTTCAGATGAAACGGTACAACCAAAACGAGCCCTACTTAGATATATTACGATGCTTACAAGAAAGATGTACGGAATATGGTAAAAAGAAAATAGAAAACATCATCGCCTGTCTGCAAATCAGATCCAGCTTATATGCTAACGTCGAAATTAAAGATCTTCAATCGAGGTCTCATAGAGAACAGTTATTAGAAACTTTACTCCTTAACGTAGAACAAGACATCCTGGACAAGACTTTAACTCACACCCGAGCAGTCGATATCTGCAAACGAATCGCTAGCTTATTGAATCTACCGAAAGAAGAGGTCCTGTTAAAATTCTGCGATTTATCCACATATAATTCCACAATAATTAAGGAGTGTGCTGGCTACATCTACGATTATGAGACGAACCCTAAAAATTTATGCTTAACCGCAACGTTGATACTGAAAAACGTTTTTTCTTTGATTAATACGGAAGACATGCTGAATAGCATTATGAATTTGAACGAAACCAAGCCGGAACCTGTGATTTCTCTGGGTGACGAAATGGAATGTTTACGATTGGCACAGAATTTGGCTGCGAAAGCAATATTGTTAGCCGTTCCGAGGGAACTTGATGCTTGTTGCGAAGTTTTCAATTGGGCGATTAGTACTTTCTATATGACGAAAGAGAACCCGAGCATAATTATAAATGATGTTTACTTGCCGGAAGTATCAATGCCAAGCATGAAATCGATGTATTCCCTGAAGCATTTCACCAACTCTTATATTTTATATTCTAGTAAGTGAAATATTGTTTTAAGGTCAATTTATTTAGATCAGGTAATTTACAAAATAAATTCTATAAAAGTGACAAACGAATGCTGTACATAGTCTGGAAAGCCAGATGGAAGCTTCACTGAAAGTGAAGAAGAAAGAGCTCTCCTCCTTCTAGAGACTCACTTTCCCGAAAGCCAAGTGGGAACCTCGGAAAATTCTTCCGAGATATATAGAAGACCAAATAAAGAAGCTACTACAATGGCCAGACACATATGTAGCAGCGAACGATTAAAATGGGCCATGAACACCTTTCAGCCCTTCAAAACAGCGGGAGTAGACGGGATTTTTCCAGTCTTACTTCAGAAAGGGCAGGAAGAACTCCTTCCTCACATGATTCGGATAAGCCGAAGTAGTCTGGAGTTGGGGTACATTCCAGAAGCCTGGCGAAGGGCTAAAGTCACCTTTATACCAAAAGCAGGGAAAAAGGACATTACGCACCCTAAATCCCACAGACCTATCAGCCTTACATCATTCTTTTTGAAAACGGTTGGAAAAGGCTTGTAAGATAACTATATCAGGACAGGACATCTTGGACCGGGTGCGATTGCACCCCTGTCAGCACGCCTATCAAACAGGCAAATCCACTGAGACTGGCATTAGTGGAGCTGACAGACAAAATCCAAGATGCCCTGACGAATAAAGAAACCGTAGTGTGCGCCTTTCTAGACATAGAGGGCGCTTTTGACAACACTCCACACGAGTCTGTCAAAAAAAGCATTAATTAATAGGGGGGTAGACGGTGTGACTTCTAGATGGATGTCGCAGCTACTGTCTACCAGGTCGGTGGAGGCGGAGGTGGGACAAAAGACCATCTCGGTTAGTACGACCAGAGGATGCCCACAGGGGGAGTTACATCCCCACTTATGTGGAGCCTAATAGTAGACGAACTCTTATGCGGACTGACGGATCTAGGCATACCTTGTCAAGGGTATGCTAATGATATTGTCATATACGCAAGAGGTAAATTTGAGAATATCCTCTGTGACATAGTTCAAAGAGGACTGAACTTCACGAGAAGATGGTGTCAATCGATGGGACTCAATGTCAACCCCACTAAGACAACCCTAGTAGCATTTACCAGGAAAAGAAAATCCAATCTTAAAACCATAAAACTGGATGGGCAAAATATAGATTGGAGAACGAGGTTAAATACCTAGGCCTTATCCTAGACAATAAACTTCTATGGACAAACATGAACTTGAGTAACCAACAAGGCCAAAAGAGCTCTGATGGTGTGCAGAAACTTTGCAGGGAAAAAATTGGGGATGCAACCCAAAAATACTGCTTTTGGATGTATACAGCGATAGTGAGACCGATCATCACTTATGCATCAGTAGCATGGAGCAAAAGAACTAATCTGGCCACCGCGAGAATTAACCTTCTCGAAAGTGCAAAGATTAGCATGTTATGCATAACGGGGCTATGAGAACCTGCCCAACAGCAGTATTGAAGTAGTATTGGATCTTGCCCCCCTCCACATAGTAGTAGAGGGTGTGGCGAAAAGAACCGCACTAAGAATGGTTCAAGGAAGGAATGGTTAGGCATAGCCTTCAATCTCCTGACGGTGATTCAAACCTGGGATAATGCCCCGGGATGATATGTTAAGAAAATTCAGCTTTGTTGAAAGAATTCACCAAAAGCTAAGTACAGGAGCGAGTGGGATCATAACACCATCTTGAAATTGAATAGAAATGCCATCAAATGGTACACTGATGGCTCCAAAACGGCAGAAGGAACTGGAATAGGAATATATGGCCTAGAACTACATATTTCGAAAGCTTGGGAGAATACCCAAGTATATTTCAGGCGGAAATACACGCTATTGGAAGATGTGTTCAGTTCATTACGGATAGGAACTATCGAAGCAGGAGATTTATCATCGTGTCTGATAGTCAAGCAGCCATCAAGGCGCTGAACTCATATGAAATCAGCTCCAAGATGGTTGGGAATGCCTAGGGAAACTAAATGGCTAGGCAAAGAAATAAATAACCCTCCTGTGGTTCGGCGGGTCACACAGAGTGGAAAGAAACGAAATAACCGGATAACCTCGCAAAAAAAGGGGCTGGAATGCGTTTCGTAGGGCCTGACACCCTTTTTGCGGGTTAAGTAGCAGTACAATACTGAAGAAACTAAAAATGGAAATGGAGCAGAGAAAATCCAGTTACTGGGAAAATCTCCAGGGAATGAGGCAAAGTAAAATTCTTCTGGGAACTTATAACCAAAAGAGGTTTACAGAATGCATCAACCTGAGTAAGAACAATGTTCGCATATTAACAGGAATACTTTCAGGCCACTGTAAACTGAAAGGACACCTGAGTAAGCTTGGATTAGCGAAGGAACCTGAATGTAGATTTTGTGGGAACAGGATGAAACACCCATCCACGTCCTCTCAAAACTGCTGTAGCACTGTGCAACTCGAGGGCATTGCACCTGGGAGCATATGAAATCGAAGAGGGAGACTTACCTAGACTGGGGCCCTCTGATATCCTACGCTTGCTGAAAGGAATAGGATTGGAAGGCCAGCTGTAAAGCAGCAAGAATAGGGGACACAATAGATCTTTTAGGTCGCAGTGTAACACCACCCTTATACCTACATACATACATACATACAGTCTGGTACATAAAAAGAGAAAAGAGAAAAAATAAAACTAAAAATTAAAACATAAATTTATGTTTACAGGTAATAGTTATAACACAAAATATAGAAGTTATATCGATGCATCTAATTATTCAAAAGTTGGTTTCGCTTCTTAATCATATCTCTTCAATATTTTTATGTTTGCTAAAAGGATATCTAACTCCACCATTTTGCAGTATAGTTTTGTCATCATCTGCAAAGAAAGCTTCAACTTAGAATATAATATTTTCCTTTATACAAAATACAAATCACTAGCGTATACGCTAAAGAGAATTGGCCCAAGTGCAGAACCCTATGGAATTCCACATTCCAAACTCTCTGGAGTAATTTCCATTTGCCTTTTAATGTCTATTCCGTTAGAAACAAACCATCCATCTCAATAAATCTTCTGTTATTTCTTGATGCTCTAAATCAAGTCTTTTTTGAGGAACTTTATCAGAGATCTTTCCATAGCCAAGATAGATCACATTTATTGGATTACTTTTATCTGCTTGTTTTTTCTTTTTTTCAGTTAAAGTCGATTTTTTTTTTTTTTGGGTGATAATACAGATATTCATAATCAATTACTTTAAGAACAATTACACATTCCGGCTTACATGATTTGGGCTAAAGAGGCCACCCTCAGAGCTATGTTAATAAACCGAAACATGTAAGCCGGAATGTATAATTGTTACTAAAGTAATTGATTGAGAATATTTGTATTATCACTATAATTTCAACTCAATTTGGACAAAACCATGTATTTATTTAGAAACAGTTAATCAGTGTCTTTATCGAAATACATGTTTATTTTATTCCATGCTGGGAGCCATGTCGGCTACATAAAACAATCACATTGTGTACTTTTTCATAATCAGCGAAAGATTATTAACATAATCTGTAAAAGTAAGGGACCTAAGTGTAGTTCGTGAGGAACACCTGAAGTAAATAATTCGTAATTGAATAAAAATTTAAGCAACTAAAACTAACAAATCACATTTTCGGTTCTGAAAATCACATAGAATTCAAATATGCAAAGATATCCAGATTTAAAATTTTAAATTTGATTTATATTTTCAGTAAAACCGAAAATAACAACAGTTTAAATACAAATTTATAGTAAAAAATAAAACAGTTATAGACTGCAAAATAAATATTTTATAACATTTCCAGCTTCCGATATTAATTCCGATGTGAGATATTTAACTCACTACGAAGTACCGGCTGCTAAGTTAACGCAAGAAGAATTTATGAATATGATACAACAACTTCCGATGATGTTACAGAATTTCTGTTTGGAAGGTCAAACATTGACCGCTTTGAAATTGATCTTAACGTTAAAAAGCAGCTTGAAGAATTGTAGGAACATCGATCAAAACGTTATGAAAACAATAAACAGCATTACAAAACAGTTATCTTAGTGACTGTCTCCAATTTCATGCGAACAACATCGACACAGACTTCGCTTTCGGTCTGTTGATTTCTATCGATTTGAACGAGTCGAAATCGTTTGTCGATAACCAATTGATGATACACAAGAAACAGATTAATAAATTCAAACGTTTGGCCCAATTGGGGTTGAGAGTGCTGAATTATCATCAATAAATTA
>RXPK01002893.1:0-87720 GCA_004143645.1 Protaetia brevitarsis | reverse complement strand
ACAAACGCAAGCGACACCTTTAGGGTTCCTGCTACTGCTGTTACTTATTAAAAGTTACTTAAAACTAAAAGATAATACGGACAACAGCCGCGGAATTCTATATATTAGTTTATTTTACGAAAATGGCCTCAAAAGCGAAATTGAAACGATTTTTTCAAATAACTTTTTTGCATATTATGTGCCCTGACCGCTCTTTCTGCCGATTCGTGGGATAGTTTTTGATTTTTTCGCCATATTACTGGTCACGTAACACGTAATATCTGTCAAAATAATTTTTAGGATTGCTAGCCATGCATAGCCTATACTCCTAGAGAAAATTTTCCGTATATATATATATATTAAGAGGGGGCTTTAAAGAGTGATAACAATAATATGATAATATTTATTTTTTGATTCTACAAACTGTTCAAAGTTATCTATGCACTATTGCTAACTTTAATATTGCAGCTATGATGTTGGTTAAATTATCAAGATGTAGGATTTTTTTACAATCGTGTAATCAAAAGAACAATTGAAAACCGTTTACGAGATATAATACATAATGTTTTTTTTAATGAATCGCCCTGTATATTTTGTCACCAATATTCTTATAATAACACGACTTTAAAATGAAATACGGATCATATAATGCCAAAACAGCCAAAACTTTTGTTGATTGCCAACTTAAGATGTTTGTTTTAAAAGCCAAAAAGAAAATCCAAGAGTTTACAAAAATTTATTGATAACAAAAAACAATAAATTATAATTAAAGTGTTCGACTACATTTCTATATTTCCAATATGTATTTCCTATACTGTTTAATCACTGTCTTGTTGATTGAGAAATTATACGGCGATCTATGTTACTCATTGCTTCTCTTACTGCATTTTGCAACTCGCGTATATTTGGATATCTTTGACTCTATACTTTGTGTTTTAAATAGCCCCATAGGAAAAAAAAAAAACCATTATACAGGTCGGGAGATCGTGCAGGCCGATTAACTGGTACCTACCAATCCATTTATTTCCACAAATTTCTGTTAGGACCTCTGCTGTTAATGCCCAGTTATGCGCTGGAGCTCCTTGCTGGAATGCTGATATAAAGTGATAGGGGATGATATTTACTTCTTAATTCCGAATTAAAATACATGTTCTATTTAAAAAAAATTAAGTTTTCTGCATTTGAAAATACGTTACTTTGTTCCTCAGTTTTGAACATCCTGTATATTAGAATGTAAAGTGTATGTACCATTTCTTAGGGTTATATCTACATTCATAACATATCAAATTTGGAGTCTCTACTTGCACTATTAACCGAAATATTAATTTCTCAATGATGCAATGATTATGACTAAAAAAAAGAAAAACTTAAATAACTCAAAAACGACAACACGGAATAGCAAATGAAAACTGACGTATTTATAATTGTAGAATCCAAAAATGAATAAAAAATTATATCATTCTATTTAAAATAAGAAAGTTGATATCCATTTCCGGTCAACCCGGAAGTGATATTTTGGTTAAGGCATTTTACATTTATAGTTCCAATCGAACAGATACTGGTTCCAAAATCTCAAATATAAGTAAATAATAGAACATCATAAACTTTTAATGAACCAGTTACGTGGAATACCCTGTATATTCATGTTTTTTTAAAAGGCCCTCTTTACAATAAAAAAAATCATATTTTTATACATTTGCGCCAGTCATTATTTATATGATGTTCGCTAAAATAAGTTAGGTACGAGGGAGGGTTGTCATCTTTTAGATGTATTCTAGTAGAGGAAAAACTTGGGGACTTTTCTTTTGTTTTAGGTCCCAACATTTCGTTTTGTACATTATCTAATGACTTTTTTGAGCCAGTGCCAGGATTTCTGTTATTGAAATAGAACAAGAAGACAAAATATCAAAACGAAGACAATCTTCGCGAGACGAGGACGATTGGCAACCCTACCTAGTACGTGGAGTGTTAAAAACCCCGATTTTAGCTTGAGATCGATTTCGAATATCTGAAAGTAAGTACACAAACATGCATCATTGAACTTTCTTACAGCTTTCGCTAATTTACAAGCGTTTTAATAGCGAAACACCACGTAACTTAATTCGGCGAACGTCACATATACATCTTATTTGAGTTAAACTTATGAGAGTATTAAGAAATATTTCCTTTTAGCATCTGCTGGATTTCCTCTAACGTTTTACCCTTAGTTTCCGGCACAATAAGATAACAAATAACGCATCCGATGAAGCAAAATATGCTGAATATCAAGAAGGGCAACCACAAACCGTACGCCGACATAATCAGCTGAAACACCTTCGTGACGAAGCAGACACATATCCCGAAGACAATGTTACTGACGGCAGTCGCGTGCTTCCGTATACTCGTCGAAAACATTTCACCCAGCATCAAAGTCGGAACCACTCCCAGACCGACACAGAAAGCGCTCACGTACATCACTAAACCAGCGACTGGGAACCAATTAATGACAGACACGTCCACCACTTCATAGATTTGTAAGTAGAAATAAACAGCCAAACTCAACATCGTCAATCCGCATCCGAAGCTGGAGATGACCATCGCGCGCCTTTCTACCTGTCATATTGCTGATCATATTTGAGAATAAATTAAGAAATGCCAGTATTCCTGCGACGATCATAGCGGCGATACCGTTGGAAATGAATCCGCCGGCTTCTTGGAAGATATATTGCGAATAGACGACCAGGAAACCGAATCCCGATAGTTGCTGGACGATTCTACTCAAATTTGCTATTATAACAGCTTTTCGATTGCTCTTGATCGAAAATAAGCTCTTGAAATCTCCCGGCTCGGATAATTGACGGTCGATATCCGATCTCAATTGTTTTAATTCATCCTCGACATCATTGATGTATCTTAATCTCTGTAGCGATCTTCTAGCACCATCTAGATTATTATTCTTCAGTAAATAGTAAGGAGTTTCCGGCATAAAAACGAAAGTGATTAGAAACAACAGCGGCACTGGTAACATTATGAGGGCGCTCGTTCTGATACTAAAATAAAATCCGATAACGTTAGCCAAGAATTGGCCCAAGAATATCGAAACTAGCATAACGTTTCCGTACGAACTGCGCACTTTCGGTGTACTCACTTCCGCTATATACACTGGCAAGGTGGAGAAGATACAAGCATCTGACATGCCGTTTAAAATCCTCGCCACGTAAAATACCCAGATGCTACTAGCGAGAGCTGTCAGTATCCAAAGAAGACGCGTGCAAAACTCCAATCGTCAGCAGTGTGTATTTCCTGCCGATTGCATCTATTAGTGTGCAATAAATCGGAGTGGCCACAGTCATGGCTATCGGAGGAATAAAATTAAAATAGGACGCCTCTTCCAAGGTGAAATGATAGTCGGAAATCAGTTTCGGTATTGCCGGCGAGGAGAAGGCAAAAAGGTTACCAGTAGCTACACCCGAGATCGACGCTGAAAAGAAATATAAAAAAATAGTAACACGATTAAATATATCCCGCGAGAGTCGCAGCATACCTGAAAATAATGCCAGAATCTGGGGCCAGTCTTTCTCTTTGGTGGACTCGGCGCTATTTCTATGCAACACCCTTTTTACAGCGTCCAACATGTTGAAGCAATTCTCAATTCGGCACGGAAAAAGTGTACGCTGCTAACATATCGTTAGAGCTTTATACGAAAGGCAGAGAGTAATTTTAAACTTGCAAGATTTGCGATAACATTGTGAAATTTCGGGAGCAATAAATAAATACGCGAGCCCTGGCAGAGGTAACTTCTTATCTACTTTCTCCTAACAATAAGACAATAACGTATTTTTCGAAAATAATTTCTGAATGTAAATTTCGCAATGAATTTATTTGGAATACATACATAGGTGTCCCTTTGAAGACCGGCTCTTTAATTACAGCTTTATTTTTGATTTTAGGAAAAAGTCTTTTATACAGAATTCAATACTACATAACGTAAAAATATTTTTGTTTATACAGGTGTTCCAAAAGTAGAAAAACGCATTATTGCTCCTTTATTTTAGATACAACACCTTATATGTCATTCCATTTTTAAATTATAAGAAGAAAAATAACATCATTTTTATATCAGCAACTATATGTCTATTTGCAGTAGCAACGGTGTTAGTGCTTTTGTAAAAAAAAAGTATGCCTTGTATATGCATTTGTTTAAGATATTCATATTTTAAATAGCATACGTACATACTTAGCTTGAGACAACAGTGAAATTCAAAGCGATATAATTATATACAGATGTCCACTACAGTCCTGAACATTTGCTTAATTATAGCCCAAACTAACTTGTTTTTTTTTTAAATAGTAGGCTATATCTTTGCTTATGCTAAATTAACCCTTACGGAAAACCCTTTCTATTCATACTACATATTTGTGACGCCTCATGCAGGATATTGTAGATAATTATTTTTAAATAAATCCAATGAATTTTCCATTATATATACAGGGTGCCTCAGATATAGAGGTAAATATAATAATATGTAGCAGCTGTAATCATATACAAACAAAAAGTCTTAATGCACAGGGGGTCTATCTGTAACCATTAACGAGAAAAAAATATTTTGTAAATACCGTGGGCTAGAGTCGCACCTGTGCCCAACCTAAATGCTGTCCCGAGTATACCCCCACATGCCACTATTATTCAGCCATTACCGCTGTTAGTTTTGTGTGGATCGCCGCTTGGAGTGCAAGCCACTTCGACCATTTTATTTAAATTCTTCCCGTCTCAAAAAAATAATCCTTTTCAGGACCATCATGATTTCATATAAAGAAAATCGAAGCGGATGCATCGGCAAAAGCGCGGGAGTATATACATTCATTTTTCGCGCGACATCATAGTAAAAAGTCGTGTTTGCAAATTTTCTGTATCTACATTTATTTCTGCGTAATTCGATTCAATTCATTTTGCGTTATATGATTAAATAAATCCAAAAGAAATAACTCAGATTCATATGGTACCGTTTATTAACAACTAGCTCTCGATTCGACAAAGCGAAAGAAAAATATTTACGTTTTTTGTAACTACTGAAGTCGCATATCCGGTGAAACTAGAACATCTTATCAGGATATTTGTAGACTTACGTAGACTGCTCTTAACAAAAAAATGAATGTTTATTTTATAAAAAGAAGAAATTTAAAATGCCTGTTTTGCTATTTTTACAAGGACCTTTATTTATTCAGAATGATGTTAAATGAACTTACGGCATACCATTAAAAATAATACTAAATGAGTGCAATGTATTTATACATAATACCACGTTTAACGGGTGCTTAACATGACGTTTCCTTGCATCAGGCCCGGACTAAAGAACTTTTGGCTCTAAATTTTACTTTTTTTTATTCTTTAATGATGAAATCCTGTTTCGGTGGGTTTGTGCTTTATATGTCGTGTACTTAATACCCAAGCTAAATTTACTTTTTTATTTGATACACCCTATATAGAGATTTAGTTATAACTAAATAAAGCCCCAAGTGAATAAGCTTGCATCAGTATCAGATCAAAAAATACAAAAAAAATAATACGTTTTTTGAAAATAAAAATTTAATGTAATTCGTCTAGGATTAACAGAAACAATATTATCGATGCTTGGTAAGCTATGGTAATGATTTATTACCACAACCCACCAAAAATAATTATACTTATTTAATTATTAATAGTTAATAATAATTAAAAGTCAAAGCTATCAAAAAAATATCTGTTTTATGTAATACGTTTTCCGTGATAGTCTTCGGTGAGACACCTGCACATATATTTAAATCACTAATCAACTAGATATTAAAGAAAACGTGGATTAATATAGGAACCGTTAATTAAACACTTAAAACTAAAGACACATAAAATGAATTAAAGAACTCATTCAGGATTTAGAAGCAATTTGGCAATAAATGTTTTCATCGTTTTTTTTTTCAATGGTCATGGTATATCGAGTGATCGGATCATTGTGATGCCGAAACGAATGTTAATATCTATGACATGATGTAAATAACTTAATTATAATAATATTTTATAAGTTTAAAAGTTGTTCATTTAAGAAGTTTACCAGAATAACTTAATGTTTTAATGTACCTTATTTTCTTTCCTCCATTTAAATCACTGTGTATCTTTTGTATAGTTTCCGATATAGTAATATCGTTTCTGTTAAAAGTACCACCCTGTATAAGGCGTAACATGCTTTAATGTTCTCCCTTATAAGATTCCCTAAATCAAAAAAAATGCAATAAATCAGTCTACCTTGATTTTCATGTGATTAGTATGTAGGAAACACATAAATTTATTCTTTGTTTATGTTTACCACCCAATAAATATAAATCTAAATCATATTTTCAAAATTTGATCACAGAACCTTACGCAGCATACCTTCCTTGACGTACACACCAAATTGCATGTATCTAGATCGATAAATAAAAAAATTATAGACTATTTAATAGATCGGTGCACCGTACATCGGTCAATGGAATGCGGATCAACTTGGGGTGAAAATCGTTTCGATGGAGAACAGTACTAATACCATCCGGCATTTTAAAAGACCTTGATAGTTGTGGGAGAAAAAAATACATGTGGTTTTTATAAGTTTGGAGGTTTGTTTATAGATTTCAGTAACAACAATGCGTAAATGTTGAGGGATGTTTAAGATATAGGTGGATATAATATTGTTACCCCTATGCGTAAATCCATGTAAATCTTAGTGTTAGCGGAAATGTTAATACTACTATTATTCACCATTTTTTTGGGGTCATCGGGAGTTGTAAAACAAAAAAATAAATGTGATTGTTATAAGTTAGAAGGTTTCTTGTCCCTGGTGATGATAATTTTGAACAATATCGTATTTAATTTATCACTTATAAACAATTTCATAGAAATTCAATAACCCCAGCCAATCCTAAAAGGAATTTATTGTACCATATTAATCGAACGTTTTTAGATGTGTTTATCATTCATCTTGACCAGTTTTGTGAAAATAATTTTAATGGCTCTATGTTGATAAAATCGTTTTATTTAGCCAGAACATTGTTTGTTAGTTCTTCTTTTAAAAAAAAAACCATATCATTATTAGATCATTTTAATTCTGATCTCGTACTTTATTCAGATGGAATGAAAAATGGTTTGGACGCGTATAATATCAAGTATTTTGATGCAATAAAAGGTAGTCAATGCTCATTAATGAAAGAAACCAAGTCAAACTTTTCTTAACAATATAAATTATAATCAACTATCTCTATACTACAACATTTCCCAATCTAAGTAAGTAGCGTTTATTAAGTAAATATTTGTAAGAAAGAAAAAGTACAAAGATAACATCACATGGTTAAATATTTAATTAAATATTTGTATTGTCACTATTTAAACAATCAACAAAGATTTTTAATAAAGGTAGATAATCTTCCATGTTCGTTTATCTTCTCTTTATCCGAATCAAATTTCGTTAAGAAATATTTCCTTTCAGCATTTGTTGAATCTCCTCTAACGTTTTACCTTTGGTTTCCGGCACAATTAAATAACAAACAACGCAACCGATAAAGCAAAATACGCTGAATATCAAGAAGGGTAACCATAAACCGTACGCCGACATCACCAATTGGAAGACTTTAGTGACGAAAAAAGTACATAGCCCGAACACCATATTGCTAACTGCGGTCGCGTGCTTTCTAATGCTGGTCGAGAACAATTCCCCCAACATCAGAGTTGGTACCACTCCCAAGCCGATACAATAGACGCTAGTGCACGCCACTAAACCGACAATGGGAAACCAATTTAACACAGATACATCTACCACCTCGTAGATTTGCAAATAGAAATAAACAGCCAATCCCAACATTATCACTCCGCAACCGAAACTGGATACAACCATGGAATACTTCCTGCCCAAGCTATTGCTGATTAGATTCGCGAATACCGTGACGAGAGTCAGTATTCCAGAGACGATCATGGCTGCCACGCCGTTAGAAATATCCCCGCCTGCTTCCTGGAAGATATACTGCGAATAGACGACCAGAAACATAAAACCCGATAGTTGTTGGACGATTCTGCTCAAATTAGCTATTATAATAGCTTTTCGATTGCTGTCGATCGAAAATAAGCTCTTAAAATCTCCCGGCTCGGATAGTTGACGGTCGATATCCGATCTTAATTGTTTTAATTCTTCCTCGACATCATTGATGTATCGTAATCTCTGTAGCGATCTTCTAGCGGCTTCTAAATTGTTACTTTTCAGTAAATAATAAGGAGTTTCCGGCATAAAGACGAACGTAATTAAAAACAACAGAGGCACCGGTAGCATTATGAGGGCGCTTGTTCTGATGCTAAAATAAAAGCCGATAACGTTAGCCAAGAATTGCCCGAAGAATATCGATAATAACATAACATTTCCATACAAAATCCGCACTTTGGGAGTACTCACTTCCGCTATATACACGGGCAAAGTGCAAAAGATACAAGCGTCCGATATGCCGTATAAAATCCTGGCAACATAAAACACCCAGATGCTTCCAGCGATGGCAGTTAATATCCAAGAAATCGCGTGCAGAACGCCGACCGTTAACAGGGTATATTTTCTACCGATCGCATCATTCAATACGCAATAGATTGGAGTGGTGACGATCATGGCTATTGGAGGAATGACGTTGAAATATGACGCCTCTTCCATTGTGAAGTGATAATCGGCAATCAGTTTGGGAATTGCCGGTGAGGAAAAGGCGAATAGGTTTCCTTCCGCTACGCCGGAGATCGACGCTAAAAAGCAATAATTAATGAAAAACAGCGAAACGATTACAGGTTATTTCGAATTTACATACCAGACAACAAAGCCAGGATTTGGGGCCAATCTTTCTCGGCAGTGGACCCATCATTACCGCGTTGCAACACTCTCTTTACGGTAAAAGACATATTTAAATGGCTCTCTGTTTTATGGAGTGATTAATATTCGTGCTGATATTTCGTTAGAGTATTGCCAGATACATGTGCAGGTTTTAAACGTAGGTACGAGGGATTTGTGATAACATTGTGAAAGAATTTAAAGAGTAATAAATAAATATTTAAACAAACTCATTTGTTATATATAACTATATGAACTTTGCAATTTTACATAAAAAAGGTATGAGTGTTTGGTGTATGTGCTGTCCAACAAATTCTTAGTTATTAGTTAAGATTTATGTATTGCAATACAAGTACCGTATCTAACACTATACATATAGTTATGGAATATATGTACAATGAATATCAGTAATAATAGCAAATGTATTTATTTTTATTGTACGTGAAACTGAAAAGTGTGTAGAGGGTAGAGGATATCACGTTGAATAAAATAAAAGTTTTTTTTTTTCAGTTCAAGTGTGTTTTTGCAATTTCCCCAGCTGCTAAAAACGATATTTAGATTTTTGTTTTAAAATTGGTGGTTTTGAGACAAGCAAAAAAAAAAAATATGATGAATAACATTTTTGCGTTAAGTTCCAAATATTTTTTTCCTCTTGTTAACTCCATCCATAGTACTAATTCCCGAACCGTCAGTTTTAAATGAATTTTCATTCAAATATGAATTTGTAAAGCATGTAAACTACATGAAATCGTCAAGTAATTGTGGTAATACTAACTTTTTATTGTTTCTTGATTAAAGTGAAATGGAAACTCTATAAGTCCGGATAAGTTAATATAGATATTAATAATTGTAACGCTGTTTTCTTTCTTTTCGCTTGTACTGTTTCTATTTTTCCTAGCTGTACCTATTTAACGTTCCTTTATTCGGAGTAACCTTGGGGTGTAACATACTAGTCGCTTTACGTGTTACATTTCTGTTAATCCTCGATTTTGCTGTGGTATTGTCACTAGAAGTGGAGGTTACGTTAGCATTGAGTTTTACTCATTCTTACTACCTTACCGGGGATACTTCCGATCTGTGTTTTGTTCAGTCTTATTTTACGTGCCTTTTTCTCGGTCGTTTGTTATTTTCCAAACTTTCTTCTGTTTCCTGGAAGAGTTGGTGACCCTCGCTTGTTTTGTTTTGTTTATTTCACTTGTCAGATGTTTTGACAGGGCGACCGAAGTTACCGGCGGTTGTTCGGTAAAGTCAGGGTTACCAACTTTTCATTTCTAAATTTCTCTTCAAGTTATCATATCTGCGGGTATTTTGTATTGTCTAGGGGGATATTTAGAGCGTTTTGTTTGGTGGAGTTTTATTTACGTCGCTTTCGGTATCGATTATTCTAGAATCGTCGATTTATCGGAAAAGGTTCGAAACGATCTTCCGTTTTCGAGACACTCCCGTGTTGGCTCTATAAGCGATTAGACCTGCGATTGGGTTCGTCCGCAATTGCCGTTTTGCTGTGTTGAATTTACGCATTTGAGTTATGCGGATTTAGGGGCAGATTGCGTGCACTGCTGGATTGAATCGTAATTTATTTGATGGTTTGGGCGAGGTCCTAGTTTGGAAGTATTGCGGTTCGTATCGCTTAGGCGGATTTTTGGCAGTCAGACGACCTTCGTATTGCACCACCCACGTGTTGTCTGAACTCGTGTGGTTTCTTAAACCCTTGGACGCAAGGGTTCTACCTTCGGGTTAACTTTCTGTTATATTATTTTATGCTGTGGGCCTATAATGACATATTTTACCGTTGCCTAATTTTGGATGGGGTGATGTAACTCCGTAATTGGATCCTTGATTCAACCCATCTTGAGCCTGCCAGTCAGGGAATAATCACCGCCTAAAATTTCACGCTTCTTACGAGTATACCAAGCCTGGAGTCAGATCCGTAAATCCTGATCTGGGGTGGCCGTCAGCACCGGAAGTCGGCACGTATCTCCGAGGACACCAGACGTAGGGGAGGACGTCTTGGAGACGAAACATACAGGCTTGTGCTTTTGAATTTTACCTTTTTTTTAACTATTTTGTATACTCGTCTAATATCGCGGAGTAGAGTCATAATATTAGAGTAAAGTAGTCAATTAGGCATCGGGGGCTCTTGTTTGTTATTTTCTTTTTGGGGTATCGAGTGTTTGTAATATATATTTATACGTTTATAAACGTTATAGTCGTCGGATGCGACTGAGTTTTAAACTCATCATTGTAGATTTATTGTTAACGCTAATGCATTGGTGATCATCAAGGTAACGCGTACGAAAACCCATCCGATGTTGTCAAATAAGATTACTATAGTAACTTTTGTTGCGTATCATTTATTCTTTTTTAGAAACTCGATATTAATTCGAGGCCTAATCATTATAGTAACTGTTTGCGTTTATGTATTTTGTCAACCTAAAGTTTTACCTGGGTGAAAGTACATATTTTAACCCACTCGTTATTTTTTTGAAATATTTACAATTTATATTTTTTTTTACATTAAGCTATACTCAACTTTTACAATAAATTTGTTATTTACATTTACCAAGCAAACTCGTAGTTTCGTTAATTTTTTTGTTGTTACGCTGATTTCCCCCTTACTTACTATCCCCGAATTTCCCGTTTTGACGGACGCCTCGACAGGGTATATTTTAAAAGCGGGTGGCGCCTTTGTTTTCGATCTCTGTTGTTAACCCACACCCGTCTCCACTGAAGCCGGCGGGACCCTGAATGACAGGTAAGATCTTTAGACCTTTCGGAGGAGTCAGCAGTAGTTTGTTTTTTTTATTTTGGCGAGAAATTTTGGTGGCGTCATATAATGTAGAAATTACAGTTTTGTATATCGATCAAATCATTTTATTTTGTGGAAATAGTGAAATTACAAATGAACGACATAAACTATATACCAATAGTTTAGAAAGATTTATAAAAATGTACGATTAATAATACTTTTTTCCTAGTTAGTTAGTTTATTTGACTACTTATCTATCATTTATGCTTAAACAGCAACAACATCGACTGGATTAATAATTACAGAGGATATAGTGATATTAGTGATTTCTTTAAAATATGCATTTAAACTAGTGTTGTGATGAACGTAGCTTTCATTCATATGTATAGCTGTGTGTGAATACTGCAATGTGAAGCGAACGAATGAAGTGAAGCCTATTCTCAAAGTTGCCTTCACGGCGTGAACGTATAGTGTAGGTGACGATGCCTTCACCGTCATTCGTAGTAGATATTAAGTAGTGCGTGCGCAATGCATATAGTCACTTGAGAATAAATATCGTTCCACTCTTTCGTCGGTTCACACTGCATATTCAGGCGTGAAGGCAATATGAGAAATTTGCTTCATGCACAACGCTTCATTCACTCAGGTAAAGAATGAAATAAGGTAAAGTCAGGTAAGTGTGTAGTAAAAATTGCATAGTGCGAAGAAAATGTAACACTGTTCACATAATAAGACATTTTGATAAATTTTACACATAGAAGTACGTAATGTATGTCCAGTTGTAAGCCTTCAATAGATACGTCTTTTATAATTATCAACGGTTTACTAGAAAAACCAAAGAAATTTTAAACACTGTCAGTACTACACACTTACCCAGCAAAATGGGGCAAGTGTGTAATCGTTCCGCATTTTATATATTAATAGCATTATCCTTTAGTTCGGCCAAGAGTGTAATACTAAACTGATGCCTGTTTAATAAGGTATGATATATTCACAAGATATTCAAGTTATTACACGTTAGGAGATGCGAACTTTTATTTGTAAAACTAGTATGAAGTTTAGTACATTAGTATTATAACAAGAGGGCGTCCATATTTCAATTTTAAAAATAAATATAGCCAAACTACACACTTGCCCCGGTTACACACTTACCTGACTTTACCTTGTACCGAATACCACCTATAATAAAAGAATATTTGTATAACCTTCATTATTTATCTTCCATTAGCTGCGTATAGGGACCTTAAAGTCTCTTTCAGACGAGGCGATTAGTTGAATTTGCATAGGTATTTCTTAACCAAAATCGATACCACCAAAATATAAGTATTTTTAGAAATAATAATAATAATATTAATTTATTGGCATTCTATGTGATGACATCTGTATTATGAACAGAAATACTAAAAAGACTAAATCACCTTGGTAAAATGCTCTTCCTTTAACCTTAGTTCAAATTTTCATAGATTTGGCCAGAACTATATAACATATGAATTAATGCACGACCAATTTATCCTTCTTTTCCTATCACTCAAGTCCTCTTCATTATTATGTTTGTTTTACTTTTTTACAGTAAAAAACGTGATACATAGATAGTGCCACAAAAATAAACATGAACTGTTTCTTACAATAAAATGCTTCTTGAATATAATATCAAATAAATATAGCCTTTATGTATTTATCTTTGTTCCTTGTATTATTATCACCACCCAAATTCATATAAATAACAACACCATACATAAATTATTATTAGGCTTTCAGTTACAAGTTACCACCAAAGTTTACTATTAGAATAAAATACAATCACATATATTGCAATAGTCTATTGCCAATTATTTTAATAATATCAATGTGATTTTAATAATAAGAGAATCTATTCAAATCTATTTGACAAAACTTACTAAATTCTTCAATTTAATAGTCACATGAAAATAATGTTTTTTTTTTTTGCTACATAGGCATTGAAGTTACAACTATAAAATGCAACAAATTAATGTTATTAAAAAATTAAAAATCAATTTAAATTATTATCTCTAGTCTGTTTAACAAAAAGTCGCTCATATCTCAAAATCTATTAAAGATAGGTATAGGGAATGCTGATATAAAGTGATAGAGGATGATATTTACTTCCTAATTCCGAATTAAAATACAGGTGTTCTATTTAAAAAAAAATAGTTTTCTGCATTTGAAAATATGTCACTTTCTTTCTCAGTTTTGAACACCCTGTATGTTAGAATGTAAAGTGTGCTTACCGTTTCTTAGAGTAATATCTACATTCATAACATAGCAAATTTAGAGTCTCTACTTGCAGTATTAACTGAGATATTAATTTCTCAACGATGCAATAATTATGACTAAAAAAAAAAAGAAAAACTTAAATAACTCAAAAACGGCAACATGTAGCTATAGGAATAGCTAATGAAAACTGACGTATTTATAGTTGTAAAATCCAAAAATGAATAAAAAATTAGATCATTCTATTTAAAATAACAAAGTTGACATCCATTTCCGGTCAACCGGAAGTGATATTTTGGTTAAGGTATTTTACATTTATAGTTGCAATCGAACAGATACTGGTGCCAAAATCTCAAATATAGAACATCATAAACTTTTAATGAACCAGTTACGTGGAATACCCTGTATACTGTTACGAATATACATGTATATTTCACAATATTCGCGCTTGTCTATTATATCAGGAAACTGCTACAAAATGTAGCAGCTTCTTTTAATATTGAATAGCCGCTACAAAATAGCAGTTTGCTTTCGCAACCCATCACTAGTTCACAGTCATCGCGTTTATCAAAAGCAAGACGTTTGTAATTTCTTCGTGTTGAATCATTTGAAACATGTTCAAATACACCTCCATACTATAAGAATATCTTTAACAGAACAGCCTATATAAGCGTACAAAGATTATTACCACAACTCGAGTGTATCACAACAACACACGTTCCGACTGCATGATTTATAAATACAGGCAAAATGATAACTGTTATGCGAATACGCAAATATTTTTAATACCGTTATAAATTACTATTTCAACATGAGAGAGCGTAAATTTAAGAGACGTCTCAGTTGTAGTAGATTAGCAATGACAAAAACATCTAGTCTATTTTCCAATCCAATCGAAGAAGATGGCGGAAAAGAGTCGAGAGACGAAAATAGCACAAAATATACCTGAAGCAGCTGAAGACGAAGGATCAGAATGGCCACAAATATTCGCTGTATTTTCAGGTAAAGTAACAACTCTGTGAAAGGCTCTAATACTCCGATAAGCCAGTGAAAAGTGAATTATTACGGCTATAACAATGAAATTGGTAAAATAACACATTACTGCTACTAAGATATTATTTTTTTTTGTTTCTACATATATTCCACAACACAAAAGAAGTTGAAAAGGAATTAATAGACCCAGATAAATATGTTGTTATATATGCCCTGGTCGACAAAATTTACTTTAGTATAGGGATCTTATATTATGGATAACATGACATTTTAATATGCACTATATACGCACCGATGCCAATTTTGAAACGATATTTGGTGTTAGACATGTGGTGGGAGACACAGCTATATGTCTGGTTCCATTTGAAAGCTATCTTCTGCTTTCCTATATCTAGTTAAATTTTAATGATTACAGTATATAAAAAAAAAAAAAATAGTTGGTGCCTTAAATCTAACTAAAAGAAGAATATCGCAGGTAATGATCCCCTTATGACAGAGAGGATATCAAAACTACAGTGTCTGGATGACATAGACACTTCGGCTTTTATCGATTTGCGCAAGTATAATCTTACTTATTGTTAGAGAACATATTTAGAAGCTTATTATTGTTTACATACACTACCAAGTTCTTACTAATTCTCTATCAAAGGGAGAGACATTAGTTAACACCACCAAACATATCTTTTACGAATGTAATGACTTAAATAATAGTTCCTGAGAAAAAGAAATATGTAGTTTATCTTTATGCGAATATGTGGAATGGGGTAACATTGATTAAGATAAGATATTTTTTTTTGTATTTAAAAAGTATGTGAAAGTAATACTCTATTCACCCTAATTTCAGTTCTATATACACAGGCTAAAAGTTTTTTCAAAAAATTTTGTAAATTCAATACATCGTATCTGAGTACACGATACTTTTACTTGACAAATAAGTGATAATACTTATTTTCTTCACCTATTGGTAAATGTTATCCTTCGAATATGAGGCGCAAAAGTTATTGGCCCTACATGTGTTCAAGAAAACATTTTGCAGTATAGAGGATATTCTGTTTTTTAGCAACACAACAAAGTTGTACTTTTTTTTAAACTTAACACAACAGTAATTTATCGAGTATTTGGATAATAATAATAATAATAATAATAATAATAATAATAATAATAATAATAAAGTTTATTTATTAATGCTAGTACACAAAGTGTTTACATACATTACGGCAAAAAAAAAAGAATGAAACAATAGAAATATTAATAGTAACAAAGATGAATTTAAATCAAATTAAATCATATCGCTAAAATTTTTATTCAAAAATTCTTCAACTGAATAAAAGCTTTTTGAAATTAAGTATTTTTTCATAATATTTTTGAAAGACATTAATGGTAATTTTTTGATGGAGCTTGGGTATGACATTGAAAAATTTGAAGGCAAAATAATTGATGCTATTTTGACTTCTTTTCAATCTTAGTTGGTGTAATCTAATATTTTCGTTAAATCTAGTAGGGTAATTATGGAAGTCACTATTAAGAGTGTAATTATCAAAATTATCTTTTATAAAAGTGATACATTCCAAGATATAAACACATGGTGTAGTTAAAACTTTAAGTTTAATAAAAGTTGCTCTGCAATCAGCTCTATACTCCAAATTCGCAACCAATCTGATACATCTTGTTTGCAATTTGAATACTTTGAATAAGTGACTGGAATGACCCAAAACTAAAATGGCATAGCCCATAACTGAAGATAACTTTAAAAGAAATACATTAATATGAGGTATCAAACGATTTTGACCGTCAATGTTTTAGCTATTTAAGAAAAAAGTTCAACCGCTTGCCATTTCGACATTTTGAAGTATGGACTACAATTTTTTCTTCTACTTCGATTTTCACCAGGTGTGCATGATGTACCGATATTTTTCTCGAAAATTTTAAATATAACACAAGCTTATGAAGAGATGAATCCACCAATATGTATGTAAAAATACATAAGGTGTTAAAATTTTTGAGAAAAAATACATTTCGTTCTCTGCAACATCCTGTATAAACAACCCAAAATTTCACTAAATGATGCACGCTGAGTCAACACTGAAGTTACAAATTTTCTTTTGTTAAACTGGTAAGAAGTTCTTGAGTCCTTTTTTTCCAGATAAAGCAAAAAAGAAATAGTTAAACGACCGGCAATCACAACCATTTACCGCCTTATAATTAATTCGTTTCGCTGTGGCTTATTCAATAAAATACTGCGTGTTACATTCAAATAAAAAACACACCTTTTATAGATTGCTGCAGCCAATAATATTTACAATACACAGACATTGGTGACGTATACGAAATGTATCGAATTAACTTTTTTCAATATATCTTATAGTTTTAAAGATTCAAAAGCAAATAGAAAAAGATAGTGTTGTCGATATGGCATTCCAGTTCCCGAAAACGAGGATTTAGCAGCTCAGAAAGTTACCGTTGTTCTTATACTACATCAGTCTATAAACCCATCAAGTTTCGTTTAAATTGATGAGAAACCCTTACATGTATTGCCACTTTTCCATGGCTTATAGGAGCAAAGCCTTTCCATACCAAACCATATTAACAAAAAGTTTGTTTTAGCCGCGCTTAACGCACTCAACAATTCCATGTTGTACAACTGGACATCCCCGGCAATACCCATCCTAATATCCTCAGAAGAATACACTGGAATCGACATAGATTCAGCGTCATACTTGACAGTAATACCACCAGTAATAAGCATACTGGCAGCACCCGTACACGGTTTCCTTATGGATCGTCGCGGTAGAAAATTCTGCTTACTCCTGTCCGGAACACTGCACACCTTATCCTGGATTTGCGTAATCTCCAGCACATCTCTCTACGTCCTCTACCTATCCAGAGTACTGTTCGGATTCGCCAACGCTGCAATGTTCACCGCCATGCCCGCTTACATCTCGGAAGTGACCACGCCGAAGGTCAGAGGTAGATGGGGCAACCTGATGGCGTTGTTCATGTATTTCGGGCAATTCGTGTCGAACGCCATCGGATATTTCCTCGACATCAAAGCGGCCGCTTACGTTTCCATCACGATTCCGCTAATCTTCCTGGTGATGTTCGGATTGTGCCCGGAAACGCCGTATTATTATCTCCTGAAGAACGCTCGCACGCAAGCTGAAGATTCCTTGAAGAAGTTACGGCGGAAAGACGACGTGAGCAAAGAATTCTCCCAGTTGGATGCCGACGTGAAGAGGCAGCTGTCCGAAAAGGGGACGTTTAAAGATTGTTTCCGGATCGTCAGTAATAGGAAAGCGATTCTGATTGTTGGTGTTTGCAGGGTCTTGCAGCAATTCACTGGGATCCACGCATTCGCCGCTTACAATCAATACATTTTCCAAGAGGCCGGTGGCGCATTAGATAAAGGATATTCCAGCATGATCTACGCTTTCACCTTATCAATATGCAGCCTAATCGTACTGATGTTTATCGACAAATTGGGAAGGAAGAAACCTATGATATTCTCCTCAATTGGATGCTTCATAGCCTTAACGACAGAAGCAATTTATTTTGGAATTAAAGATTATACCAGCATAAACCACACAGGTTTTTCTTGGTACCCCATTGCTGGAATGGTTTTCTACGTCATAGCGTTCGCTTCCGGTTTGGCACTGATACCCATACTCCTAATAGGAGAATTGATCTCGACAGCCATCAGAGGCAAAGCTGGCACTATTATCACTATAACGAGTGCTTGTTTCATGACCTTGATCAATAAGCTCTTCCAAGTTTTGATGAGCAATTACGGCCTGATGGCGCCCTTCTCTATGTTCGCCACATTCTCTTTTATTTGTATATTCGTATCATACTTCTACGTACCAGAAACGAAAGGAAAAACGTTGGAAGAGATCCAGCAGATGTTAAAGGGGAACGATAAGGATACGCAAACTACCACAATGGGAAATATTGTCAATCGAAGAAATGCGTCAAATATTTAATAATAATTATTAGGTAACAATTAATTATCTTAGACTTCCTTATTAATTATTTATTTATTGAGATAATATGAATAAATATAAACATAAAGACGATTTATGAGTTAATTATTATTCATTCCGTCAATTTCCTTAAAACAATAATTGAGTAACCGTTATACGCGCCAAAGATAAACTTGCTATCTTGGTCATTGATATTACACAAACAATGTCCGATATTTTAAACATTACAAACACGCTTTGTTTCCTTTTCTGTCTGCTATATGCTACATGCTGTTTCACTAAAGAGTGAATTTTAAAGTAAAGCCAAGAAATTTTTATTTTTTGGGGGAAATATTTTCTAAAAGAACAGTTCTGAGTAAGTATAGAATTCAATGTTTCACAACCTGAAAAAAATACTTCCTCCAGAGGATATAAAAACAATAAAAAAATAATGTGTATAACAATGAAATTATAGTTACAAATGGTAATAATCGCAGGTCTCAGTATATATCTAAAGTATAAAATATAGAGCAGTAAATACAGATTCCATCCATCCTTCCTCCATCCCAGAAAAGTAGGTACTGCTAGTCCCTTCGTTGTTGACATGACGTATTTCTGATTCAGTTACATCTCGTAATACTATCCATGATTGTTGTTAATGCTGTAGTAGCTGATTATTAGAAGTTAACAACTGAATATGTTCAAAGATTTTGGACAGAGCTGACAGAATGACGGTTATTTTTATATGCATGTTATCATTTTATCCGAGAGGCAATAACAAATACATCAGTTGATCTTAAATTCTTACCTACGGATGAAATGGTAGCTGCTGTATTCACGAAAGCACTGTGTTTATCCAAGCATTCTAAGTTCACTATGGAACTCAGTTTGTCTAAAATTTAATATTGTTAATGTTTAGATAAATGGGAGTGTTGATATTTGTTAGAATGTTATGTTATTTTTTAGTTTGTGTTATGCGCATGCCCAAACGGCACGTTGCATTATGTTTGTTAGTCGTCAGACACAATCCACGAATACACGTCATTACAAACAGTCGTTTTATTTTGACTGCTATTAAAACATCAGTGTTAATCATTTTGGTTCAATAAAACACACAACAATATTATATATCTAAAACATTAAAATAAGTGACTTTAATTAAAATAGTAACTGTTGCGCCATCTATCTAAATAAGAGTTAGTGTATCACCCTTCCAAACCAACACCTTCCAATATCTTTCAGTAAACAAGTGTTCACTCGGTACATTAATTAATGCAACAATATTTCTTATTGGAACCTGTTCTTGAATATGCAAACTCGGCTTGTGGTACAAAGTTGTCATTATTTGTCCGTCACAGTGATGCTAAAACGTATTCGAAATTCTCTTAAGAGATGGCAGATAACGTTGGGGCAAGCGGGGAAAACAGAAAATTCAGCAACCGAAAACAGATCGTGGCCATATTAGCAGGTATGTGGTCTTGCAGAAATTGCGTACAAACGTATGTTATATACCAGATACATAGAATTGTTATATAGTTTGTGTTCTGTATCAGGTACATCACAGGCATATAAATAATAGATATCGTATTCATATATCTGTCTTACATCCTCACAATGTTAATATGTTATATACCAGATACATAGAATTGTTATATAGTTTGTGTTCTGTATCAGGTACATCACAGGCATATAAATACTAGATATCGTATTCATGTATCTGTCTTACATCCTCACAATGTTAATATGTTATATACCAGATACATAGAATTGTTATATAGTTTGTATTCTGTATCAGGTACATCACAGGCATATAAATAATAGATATCGTATTCATATATCTGTCTTACATCCTCACCATGTTAATATGTTGTATACTAGATACATAGAATTGTTATATAGTTTGTGTTCTATATCAGGTACATCACAGGCATATAAACAATAGATATCGTATTCATGTATCTGTCTTACACCCTCACCATGTTAATATATAATATGTTATATACCAGATACATAGAATTGTTATATAGTATGTGTTCTGTATCAGGTACATCGTAGGCATATAAATAATAGATTATCGCATTTATATCTCCTGTACGTCATATAAAATCGATGTAGGCAGTACATCTGCATCACGAATGGTTTCCTGGGATACTATTATTATCAAAGGCAAATTCATATCCGTGCACCTGATTTAGTGTTGTAGCTGTTTAATTAATCGCTTACGAATGCATAAACATTTATTCTTCTAACACGTTAACTGTGCTTTGGAGTCCACTACTTATAGACGTCGTTGGTTGATGTTTCGAGCGATTTATACAATTACCCAAATGTATAACATTGAAAAATAGTTAATATCTTGCCTTTTCTATACAGGGTGTTTCAGCTAACTCATCCATGCCTTTCTCTCGGGGCATTTCTTGAAATATGAGTAATGCGATAAAAGATTTAGTTATACAACTTGCACTTGCACACTCATTTACCATTCACGTCGAATACTAGTTTGATAAAGTGCTTAATAAAATTTGTGTGTCAGCATAAATACCTTCTTCGATTTATTATTTTTCAAACAGAAAAGAAATCTTTTTTATGAAACAAACATAAACACTTAATTAAAATCTATTAACTGTTTAATTAATACCTACAATACGTACCCAGAAAAAAATATATAATTTATACTTATTGAAAACAGTAATTTAATCAAATTTAACACGCTTTTACGATATAATTCTATCATAGAAATTGATAAATAAATAAATAAAGGCCACCAAGTTTCTTCTACCTTACATATTTAAATATGTAAATCTGCTCTCGACAATGGTGACATAAGACAATACCATATCATGTATATCACTTTATAACCTGTATATAGGCGATCCCACCAGTAGCTTTCAGTAAACAAACGTCCACTCGGTAAATTAATTAATACAACAATACTTCGTATTGGAACCTGTTCTTGAATATTCAAACTCGGCTTGTGGTATAAAGTTGTCATTATTTTTCCGTCACGGTGATGCTACAACGTATTGTAAATTCTTTTAAAAGATGGCAGATACCGTTGGGGCAAGCGGGGAAAACAGAAAATTCAGCAACCGAAAACAGATCGTGGCCATATTAGCAGGTATGTCGTCTTCCAGAATTTATGTACAAGCGCATCAGGTTAACGTTAGAGGCTTCTTATTTCTTGATTTTATAATAATACCTTCCATTACCATACTAACTTTAACAAACTGTGCCTAAAGTCCTTAAAAGCGCAAGATTTTTTACCGATCTAAGTATTCTAAATGTCAATTTTTGACAATCTGATTATTTACAAACAAACTATAGCCTAACCTCTTATGACTGACATGAAGAGCTTTACAAATTTATGTTTTGATGCAACTTGGTAGGAAATATTGATGTAAAGCATGCCCAACATTGTTCAAATATATCAGGATTGTTTTTATTGAAAGAAATATACTTTTTTTTTAAAGAGGGAATCACCCCTTCGAAAATTCACTAACTGTTAATTTTTTCCACTTGATTTTCGTACGATAAAAGATAGAATTGAAAGTTTAAATTAAAAAATTGCTTCACGTATGAGGTTCCTTCATTATACGGTAGTGTGGAATGTACAGGGTGTTGTACTTCTGTGTAAAGAATAATTATAGGAAAAGCTTTGCTATTTAAATAGATTTAAAATGATTTTTACCTGTACAGTATGTCCCAGAAGTAATTAACACCAAATAATTCATAAAGTGCGCTCAACTATAATCTTTACTAAATATTATTATACAACGTTTTGGATAACTTAATGGTAACCACATAAGAAAGAACTGCGAAATGTACAGGGTATTGCAATTAAACGCAATTTTTGTATTATTATATTTTGCGTTTTTGCAAGAAATAAAAAATGGGAAAGTATTTTTAATAAAAGTTGTAATTAAATTTGCCTAAGATTATAGTATGTTGCAAGATGTTACAGAAAGCGGCTTTCTTATATTAAATATGTCAATTAATTATTAGAACCGATACTGTTTAATGTTCACCTATTTCTGAAACATTCCGTATACTTAAAAATTTGAATTATTTATTTTTTTCCCTGTGTTGTGCCACACAGAAATAACTTGAAAGAAAGATGTAACGAACCCAAATACATATATTACCATATAATAAAAAATCAGATTAGCACATTAAACTCAACTCAAAAAGAAATCAGACATCAAAAAGGAACAATAACAATAACTTTCACCTGCGTGTACGGAAATAAATATTATTTTATTGTTATAATTTTCGTTTTTATATTTCGATGCTTTTATAACTACTAGAACTGAAATACAAATAATTCTGAAATTGTTTGTTGTGAAACAATTGTTTTAACCCTAAAATAAACAATAACAAATTGCTCCTACTAAAAGTATTCAAAGAGATTTTATTTTTTATTTACATGTTCTACCATAAAAAAAAATATATAGTAAACCTAAATATATACAGTGTTATTATTGTATAGCACTTTTTAAAAAAAAGGGGGTAAAAGATATACATGAGCAATGCCTATATACAAAAAATTACGGTTCTAAGTACACGGAGTACCGAGAAAATGATTTTTCTTTATTGGAGTCCGGCCCTGACTCATTTAGCATACCGGTGAACCATCGGTCGTCGCTACATTTGAACGTTGGGATTACATTTAGTGTGCACTTGCTATTCGCAGTGGATGCATGCGTTTGCAATGGCAGCGTATAGATTTGAAACACGCTACATAAAGTTAATCAATCAATCATGCATTAGTTTTATTGCAAACATAATAAGTTTATTTTAAAACAAATTTAACCTTTAAAATGTACTACTATTTTACGTGATACACGAGTTCATGGCAAAAGCACATCATAAAAAAAAAACACCTGACTGCTTTGTTTGCATTCTGGTGCTTCCGTCTTATCTCAGTTTAAATCTTGTGTAAATAACATCTGCTTTGAATGAATTCACTATGCCTAGCTTTTAATTTTTTCGATGTTTACTTACAGATGGTTGAAATTCATTTCCTATCAGATTTATGTGTATACAAATGGTAAACACAGATGTGGGCCGTCTTTAACTACATTTTGGGCCCTAAAATTTGGAAAATTACAACATGCACATAGAACCGTAATTTTTTGTATATAGGCATTGCTCATGTATATCTTTTACCCCTTTTTTTAAAAAGTATTATACAATAATAACCCTGTATAGTCTAATATAAGAAAAAGCCAAGTTGGCACCTAAAACCAATTAATTAGTTCTTAAATATTGAGTTTTTCCATCCTTATGTTAATATCTCGAATGGGGTAGCATCGATTGAGCTAATTTTCGATTTTTACAATATGTGTGTCAGTGTACTCATTTGCCCTAATTGCAACGCGACAGCTTTAAGGACACTTTTCAATGGCTTATCGGAGAAGAGCCTTTACAATCCATTTCAGTGATAACGCCACAGTTATTTAATGCATGTATTTGCTTCCAGCCAATCTTTCCGCATTCAGCGCCGCCATGCTCTTCAATTGGCCGTCTCCATCAATTCCGAAACTACTGACCGACAAGTACCCGAACATCACCGAAGACGACGTATCATACCTAACAGTGCTGCCACCTGTCGCCACCATACTAACCAGTCCCAGTTTCGGCTTCTGCCTCAAGATCTTCGGCAGGAAATATTCCCTGCTAAGCATAGCCGGCTTCCATCTGATCGCCTACGCACTCGCAGCAATCGCGAGGACCAAATGGGTATTCTACCTATCTAGAATAATCTTCGGAGTGGCGGATGTGTTTATGCTCGCCGGAGTGCCGATATACATCGCAGAGGTGTCGACGCCCAAGGTCAGAGGCACCTGGGGCGGTACCGTGATGCTGTTCGTGTTTTGCGGGCAATTTTCCGTCAACGCAATCGGCTACTTCTTGGAGATCGACACGACCGCGTGGATATTAACGGCGGCCCCCATCACCTTCTTCCTGATATTCATCTTCATGCCGGAAACTCCTTACCACTATCTCTGGAAGAATGACCGCGAGAGAGCTGCTAAATCCTTAAGGAGATTGAGAGATAGTCGGGAAGACATCGAACCGGAATTGGAGCGCATCGAAGGAGATATCAGAAGGCAGATATTGGACAAGGCTAAATTCAAAGATCTCTTCACTGTGCGCAGCAACAGAAACGCGTTCTTGCTGGTGTTCATAACTTTCATTATACAATCGTTTAGCGGGTGCGCTGCTTTAAACCTCTACAGCCAATACTTCTTCCAATTGGCGGGACAAGATATAAATCGCGGATATGCCGCCATGATATGCGCCGTCACCTTGGCGACAGCTACAATGTGCGGCCCAACGTTCGTAGACAAAGTCGATCGTAAAATCGCCATAGTGGTCTCCAGTTTAATATGCGCATCTCTCCTAACCATTCTAGCCATTTACTTCGCTATACTCAAAGAGAGCAATCTGGATTTATCGTTCATAAAATGGTTCCCGGTTGCCGGCATGATGGTCTACCTCGTGGGATTCGGTATTGGGCTCAGTATCGTCCCCCTGATGCTGCAAGGAGAATTATTCGCGACTAATATGAGAGGACACGCTTCCGCTGTGCTGCTAGTGACATTTTGCCTGAGTATCTCGGTGACCAGTAAGCTATTACACTATCTGATGACTTCTTTCGAGATGTACGTTCCGTTCACGTTCTTCGCGATTTGTACGTTCTTGGGCAGCATCTATTGCTATAAATTCGTGCCTGAATTAAAGGGAAAAACTTTGGCGGAGATACAGCAAGTGTTGATGCAGCGACCAGCTCAAGAGCACGAGACGAATCCGCTTCGATGAGTACTAATATTAGAAAGAATTTATAAATTTTAATAAACAACTATTTAAAATTTCTTTTTTTTTATTATTTGACACGAGCAATTATGTACGGAAAGGTCAATGTGTTACATCCGTAGAATGGTCTTTTTCAAAATATGAGTATGTTTTATCATCGCGACAAACCCGATTTAGTCAGAAAAATTTTGAAACAATTAATGCTATAAACTTTTCAGTAATCCTATACCATTTCTGTCTACTACTTAAATAAGGTAAGGGGCTTATATATAACATTTATAGTTAAATAAATAAATAAATAAATAATTTTGTTCTTTCCCGACGCTGTATTTTATATTTGTGTTAAACGTTAATGTCACATATGTATATGAAATCTCCCTAACAGCCAGAAATATTACATAGATGTTTTTAAAAATATATTTAGGTTTTTTAATATATTTTTCATATTTTTTTCTAAATATAGATAAAATATTCAATTAAAATATTTATTCGATATTTTAAAATTAATGTAAGCGCTATATTTTTTCTAAAATATTTGTAAAATATTTATATGAAAATTGAGATTTTTAATTCTTCTAATCTATTTAATTTGTCAAAATGAACTAAAATTGTTCTTGGTTATTTAGAATGTATAACGTCGATAACGAAAAGTTGAAACATACATAGAGTTGTCTAAAAGGCAAGAACTTGTTTTTTCACACTCACCATACAAGTTAATAATCAATAATTCTGGCATCTTTTAAGCCATACTGAAGGTTTATCAAATTAATCACTATTTTTTAATTGAAGTGTTCTAAATAAAAACAAACGTATTTATTATCATTTTATTTGAATAAGCCAATAAAAGTGAAAAATACTCATTTTTAAGTCTAGCCTTGGCTGGTGCCAGGTACAACCCTATGGCTTTTTTCATATCTTCGGTAGTGGCGCTCTCATGGCTGTTTCTTGTGGCCTCTAAAACAATGCCAATTGTATTAGATCATACCATGAATAATACATCGTACAACATTATCAACACCTACTAATACATGTGGAGCATTTACAATAATTGGAGTGGTAGCTACATTCTAATACTTGCGATACTTATTTTCACTTTATTTCATAATATTTGAAAACATTCTACGTACAAACAATAAAACAACACAACGTATTCTAACCTCTATTTGAGGTTATGACGCTTATCTACCGAGATGAATCTCTTAAGCAAATCAACTAGCAATTTATCTGGTAGATGCAATACATATATGATGCATAAAATTGCTGCAATTATATTATTAAACGATTTCTGTACATAGCGATATTGAGAATTCCAATTATCTTATAAATGCCATGACATGTTCAAAGTTTTGCTTACCTCGTAGTCACCACAAAAACTAAAACACACCCCGCAACAATTAATTACACAGTTAACCCTAATCTGCCCTAATCGTATACTATTATAAACTATAACATGTAACGGACAAACGAATGAAAACGTTGATGATACGCACGTGCGCGTATGCATTCTATGTACCTAATCCATAGACACATAAACAATACTAAATCATATAACACCGGCACCGTAATGAATAGAGGTGTTGTGTTGACGTTCGCAACTTACAAATATTACAAATAATATAATACAAAACGCAGATATATTAATAGAAAAGTTACAAAGCTCAACTTAGATACTAATTAAATCATATTAGATATATATTATCTAATTTAATCTTTAAACTATCATTTTAAATAGGTACATACCTACTTAATATGTATGCATATTTTACCCATTTTATATTATTCGTCCTACGCGCCAAATGTGCAAAAGCAAAAATTCAATCTTTTTTTTTATATGAAATAAATATTTACAGAAATACAAAGGAAAATATTCTTGCAGAGTTATAAAAAATATATTGAGAAAACATTTGCAATAAAATATTATTAATGCTACATAACATATGTATTTTTTAAATGTTTTCCTAATATATTTTATGCATATTATATTAACATAACTAATATTCAAGAAAGATTTAATATTTTTTAAATATTTATAAAAATATGAAATAAATATAGTTGGTCACTGGGGCTAATGCTGACCTGGCGCGCAGTTGACCACTCTAATTATGTATCAACTTAGAACACAATTACGGGAAGTAGGTATAACGGAAAACCATGATGATTTTATTTTGAATGAACTTTAAATAGGGTTCTTTCATAATTGTATAGATTCTTCAATGGAAACATTTACTTGGTACCTGGATTATTTTGTAATTAAAACGATTCATATATGTTTATGCTAAAACGTTCACCGAAGTAAACAGAGATTAATTTCACGTTGTTTATATTTATTTATCTTTATTGTGTTATGCTAATCCAATGTGTAAATTGAGTATCTCAAGGACAGTGCATATTTTCTTTGCCGCAACAGTTTTATAGTTCTCATTAGAACATGTCGTAGCATTTCATGTCATTTTAGTAAAGCGACCAACCAAAGTTATAGTTAATCTAACAAGAAAAACGTACTGTTACACTACTTGATGATTTCTTGCGATACGCACGCGTCGTTCGCTTCTTTGCGAGCTGCTTATTCAAGAGAAGCGTTTACTGCTACAGGTTTATACCCGAAACTAAAGGAAAATCTTGGCAGAGGCAATAACTATTTTAACATCAACCCGCTCGAGATAATGAGGCAACGAATTAGCTGAAATAAGATGAGATAATATGACAGAGAGATACAGCGATATTTGAAGCAGGAACTTGTTCAAAAAAGTACTACCATTGATTAGTTACTCTTAATAATATGGAAGAAAGTACAAATATTTAAGCCTATTGCCGCAATAATACCATAAATAAAATAAGGAGCAAGTTCAACTATAACTTATTATTGTTCAAAAATATGTGTATGTATCTAGATGAAAAAATATACTTTAAACAATGGACATATTTGTGCTATTAGTACAACTTATTATGTTACATCAACGCAATAATCCCAGTTTAACAATGTTAATTTGTATTTATACACATGCAATACATTAACGTCACGTAATATCTTTTTTCTTAATTTTACAATAGTTTTATTTCATTTATTGTTAGACCAAAAAGATTTTGTTCTCTTTTCAAACACCTGTGCACAGATAACTGCTGCTCTAAATATTATTTTTATCGATATTGTTTCCTATATACTTCCTATATAACTTAATCGCAACCCATGAAGCAGCAAAAATGGCTTATTTCTCCCTATTTCACTCCCACCTAAGCTATGGTATACTCCTCTGGGGCTTGGCAGCAGGTGCGAACAGAATCTTCCGCCTCCAAAAAAGAGCCATACGTTCGTTGTGCAACCTGAAAAATAATGAGAGTTGTCGAGGCTATTTCAAGAGAGAAGGTATACTAACCTCTACTTCAGTATACATACTCACCGCTGTTCTCTATGTGCACAACAACAAGTCACAATTTACCAGAAATGGTGACAGTCACGGGTACACCACACGGACAAGGAATGAATTACGACCATCTTTTCACCGATTGTCCAAAACCAAATTATCGGTAAATTACTGGGGCCCTCAGCTGTATAACCAATTACCAGAGGAATTAAAAACACTACCAACCAGTCGATTTAAGATCAGGGTGAAACAGATGCTAATGGAAAAGGAGTGCTATAGTCTGGAGGAATTTATTAATCTGTGATCTATGTTAGACTAGATATATATACTTATACTTATGTATGCATGTATATGTCCTATTTATCTATTTATCTATTTTATTTATTTATATGTTTGTTCGTCTCACGCTCTTCTGTTTGTTTTATACATTTTTATTCCATTTATTCATTTTCTGTCTACTATGACAAATCTACATTGTACATAATTATTTACAAAATCGACACGTTCTGTAGTGGTCTAACTGCAAACAATAAATTTATTATTATTATTATTATTATAAATAGCTAAAGCTGACAATAAATATCTATCTAATTAAATAAGTAATATGATATACATATTGCCCAAAATGTAGTGTTTCCAAAAAATCATTTCCCGAACTACTTCCTAAAATTGATGAAATGGTATCCTTCCTACATTGAAAATTATTTTTTTACTGTAACATCAGTGTAAGTTAATGTAGAGGAGCAGATTTCATGTTTTCCAAAAAAAATCAAACATTTTTTCAGAACACCAAAGTGAGAATTTGGTTTAGGAAGCAAATTATTATTTTTTTAATAATAATTAAACTATTAAATTATATTTTTAAAATACTGGAATGGTAACAGATTTCAAGAATATTGCAGTGCAAAGCCAGCGATTGAATGAAACGAATGCTCAAGGTTGCTTTCACGAAAGACAGGAGGAGGCAGCTTCGTTCACGGCATGGCTTTTATAATTCGTAGTGGTGGATCTTTTACTAAGAAATCCATGCTGACTGGTGGATATGAGGGGATGCACCAACGGGTAAATGCGATTATATAAACATTTCTCAAATATCTTAGCGAAATTTTTAATTATTGCAATCGTTCGATAATTATTAATTGAGTGCCTATCGCCTTTTTTTGAGGGATACGGGAATAAATCGAGTAGTTTTGAATTGAATAGCCAGATTTAAAAGATAATGAAGTGGGCCAATAAAAGCTTGTGGGCAGTCTTTCAAGATGAACGAGCGGATATTATCACTTCCAATAACAAGACCATCCTTAAGGCCTCTTAATGAAAAGAAGTATAGCGTCTTCAGTAACAGAAGACTACCGGTAAAGTGAGGTTAAGAGTTGGGTAAAGCATTAAATCTAGCCAAACAGACGGATTCGAAGAAACAAGCAAACCTATTAACAATTGAGTGTTGAATTTTTAACGTACTTCCATCAAAACTTTCAAGGGTATTAGGAAGACATTGGTCCGTATTTTAACTTTCTTTTGCAACTTTAAATAAGGGAAGAATTATTACAAAAGTAATTTTATTGTAAGACATTGTATAAAATTGTACATGCTTAATTAATACTTTTGCATCGATAGAGGGCTGACTAATCGCCAGTACAAAGGGAGTTATAAAGACTCATGAAATCAGCTCTTCTGCAGTTATATCACGTGTGTTGATGTTATTCCGAAGGTAAGATAAGAGTTTTTCGGAATGTTTTAAACAAAGATTAACAGCCGAATGATCTAGATTCTGCCGCACCAAAGGAAGTTCCTCTCTCAACAATGATAAATTATTTCGGACCGTTGTTAATTTAAAGAAAGTCGATGAAATTTATGAACGCATCAATAATTTGGCATTTGCTATCACTAATCGAAGGATCGTTAAAGTAGGTAATGTTAAGTCACCTAATATAATAACATGATTATTGGAGTAGGCAGTCACCTCCTCAAACATATTAAAGAATGATCAAGTCCATCCGGAGTGATATCAGGGGATGTATAATACAAAAATAAATATTTTCTTAAAGTCTACTAACACACTACAACCTACAATATCTACTAAAGATATATTTTCATTAATTATACTAAGATCAATTTGCTGTACACAAGAAAAAGATTTAAATGCTAAAAACGACACTTCCACCTCGAGTCCTTTCAACCATATTAAATTACAGTCCGCCTAGAAACATTATATGTAGGAGGAAAAATCTCACTATTCAGAACTCCATCCGAAAGCCAGCTTTCAGTTATGCACAATAACTATTTTTTCAATATTAACGCCAATAAAAGAGTCCGAAATCTTAATCTTCTAACGTTTTGATGAAGAAGATGAATAGTTCTCTGTTGGGCGAAGCTAATATAAAAAGGCGTTGATGCGATAATAGGCACTCCCTGTACGTATTTAATTTTTAAATTAGCCACCACTGTCAGTAACACATGCATCAAGTACCATTTTTAACACCTCATCTCACTTATTCCTTTCAGCATTTGTTGGATCTCCTCTACGTCTTGTCCTTCGTTTCCGGTACCACAAAGTAGGACATGACGGGCGTTCGCCAAGTTACACACGCCGAAGAACAGAAAAGGAGCCCACAAACCGTATCCCGTCATCAGCAGCTGGAAAACCTTCGTGAAAATCGTCGCAAAGGTGGCAAAAACCACACACGCTACACCGTTGGCGTATTTCCGGATACTGGTGGAAAATATTTCTCCGGATATTAACGTGGGACCACACCAAGCCCAACGCAAAATGAAGCGGCGAATACTACGATTCCCGCCAGCGGAAACCAATTCACCGGCGACAGATCGATGATTTCATCGGTTTGCAGGTAAAAATACGTCGCCTCTGCCAGCAAGGAGAATCCACAAAGCGTACAGGAGATCACCATGGATTTGGTACGGCCCAAACGGTCGCTAATAACCCCGGAGAAGATTATAAAGACGCTTAGTATCCCCGAGACGATCATAGCCGAGATACCATTAGGAATCGCACCACCGGCTTCTTGAAAAACGTATTGCGAATACGAAACCAAAGCTACGAAGCCGGATAATTGATACGCGCTTCTAGTGAGTTAGCAACGAATAGGGCTTTGCGATTGCTGTCGATAATCCACAGATCTTTAAAAGTACCCCTTTCGCTAAGTTGCCTGTTCACATCTCTGATTATCTGATCCATTTCTTCATTTACCTCATTTGTGCCTCTCAGCTTTGCAAGGAATCTTTAGCGCCAATCAAATTATCGACCATCACTAAATAATATGGGCTTTCCGGCATGAAACTGAATGAAATCGTGTACAGAATAGGTAAAGCCGACATTATCAGTCCAGTTGTGGATATGCTGCAGTAGTATCCGATACAATTGGAAGAGAACTGTCCAAAAACGCTACCACCAGCATGTTTCCGTAAAGACCCCGTATTTTCGGCGTTGCCACTTCAGCTACGTATGCTGGCAGAGCGGCGTAGATACAGCATCGCTTACACCGTACATACTCTCGAGAAATAAAAGAGCCAGATATTCTTAGCGAACACCACCGATAACCAACCACATAATTGTAGGATTCCGGTTATTAATAAGGTCTTTTTTGCGTCCGATACTATCGGTGAGTTTGCAAAATAGAGGCGTTGCAATTACCATGGCAGCTGGCGGTATTACGGTAAGGTACGACACTTGCTCGATTGTGAACCAAATTGGGATATTAGCTTAGGTATGGCTGGAGATGCGAAGGCGAATTGACTTCCTGAAGAAAAATGCGCACATCGATGCTGGAACAAATTAATAACTGATGTTTATAAGGGTTTTTTTTCTACAGCCATATACTACTCTTAAATGAAAACTATATACCGTAGTCGACAAAATTTAATTTTAGTATAGAGATCTTATAATACATATATAATGTATTAATAATACTCTGTACCAGGAATAATTGCAGAAAATAATGTTTATTTGTTCCTCAAATTAATTTGTAACAATATATGATTCCAAATTACTTTTTTTTTGTTCTTATTTAGTAGATGCACCAAGTTCGCTTTTCGTAAAAGACTGAGTTTGTTAAGCTGCTGGGTGCGGGTACAGCGAACTAAATACAGCCCTGGACTCAATTGAACTAGATGGAACCAGACTGGCAGAGCCGGAGCTATTGCACCAGTGCACCTACATCCGAATTAGTTCTAAAGCTTAATCAATTTATAGAATAGAAAATACCAATCAGTTTTCTGTGATCTGTGACCTGTTATGGAGTTTCTTTGTTTTGTCTCTGGTTTGATATTGCGAATTTGACACGTTTAGGTATGGTTTGTGTACTATATACGTCGCTCTTTAAAAAATATTTGAAAAAGTGCTGGAAAAATTGTAAAAAAAACAATGGAAAAGTGTTAAAAATAATAAAAAAAGGGGGTTCGAGGTTTGGAGAAAATCAAAAAAATAAAAAAAATCAGAAATAAGAAAATGCGAAAAAGCTTTAAAAAAAACGGAGAAATATACTTACAACTATATAATAGAAATAAAAAATGTTTTTTTTTAAATGCGAAAATGGAAAGAGATAAAAAGTAAAAATTGTGATTTGTGTATATCTCGCTTTTTTAAAAAAAAAATATTTGAAAAATTGATAGAAAAATTGTAAAAAAACAAATAAAAAATGTTAAAAATAATCAAAAAAAGGTTAAACAGGTTTGGAAAAAAATAAAAAAAAGAAAAATATCAAGAAGAAATGAAAATTGACTTCTTAAAAATGAGAAAATGAAAAAAAATAAAGAAAGTAAAAAATAGAAAAAGAATTAAAAGATAAATGTAAAAATGGAAAAAATTTGAAAACTAGTAAAATTAAAAAAATATAAAAAGGCGTATAAAATTCGGAAAAACAAGTGTGAAAAAAAGGCTTGAAAAGTGAAAAAATTAAAAACAAAAAAATAAAAATAGACAAATGCAAAGAAGGTGGAAAAATTGGAAAAATTATTACAAAAAAAATTAAAAAACGACAAAGAGGGAAAACAAAAGAAAACCTGAACCTGAAGCGTAATGCGCATTCTAATGGAATGTGCAATACGCTTGGAATGTTATCGGATAAAGGGACCGACTTACAACACTCTTCAAGGGGCACGTTCCCAGCGAATTCAAATATATCAGTCTTCCCACTTCGCTACATTTGCTTCTGCATTTGTGGTACGAGCGCAATAAAAAAGAGTATAATTAGAAAGTGGGCCTGTAGATACGTGAATCTGATTTCTTGCACCAGGTTCAGAGCCGGAATTGGAGCTGATGCACCTGCTCCGCATAAGGAGTAGGTTGTACCATTCCTACTAATTACCCAAATAGAGAATGACTAGATGATGATGAAGAAGCCGCTCTCAAAGATGATAGGCCTAATTAAGAGGGCAAAATTAGCGAGCGTCCTCTAGGAAAAAAGAAGATCACAATAGATCTGAAAAGGTCGCGGTGAAACAGGTCGATAGGCCACACCAATCCTAATCTAATCTATCTATGACTAGATGATAATATGTGGTCAACTATATTAAAATTTATTAAAAATCGTCATTCCTCTGGAACAGACTTGCCTAGAGGAATGACTTACTTTCCACAGGAATGACAGTTTTACAGATACATGTATGCTGTTATTGTTGAAGCAAACAAAAAGCTGGTGAAGTTAAAATGATGTTTCTCCTGGTTTTCAGGTTGGATGGCAAAGAGGCTTCAAGTTTATGAGACAATGATAGCATGTGTTTTAATTAACTTTGTTTTTTTTTAATAATAAACTAACTTTTATAAAAAAAATTCAATAAATGTTTAGCAAAAAACTATTTGCGTCATTCCTCTGGATTAAACCTCATTCCTCTGGTACAACTTTTTGTATTTCTTTCAAAAAAAAAAGGTAAATTAATACAGTTATACAAAATAATACAGTTATACAAAATAATACGGTTTGACTTAACCGATGTCAGCAACTTATTTGCGTAAACATAGAACATTAAACAAAACTATCAATTTTGATCTCTAAAAAAATTGTTTTAAAAAAAGCTTTAACTCGATCGTTGGATCGATGGAACTCACCGGGATAATACGGCCAAAATCTGCGGTAGATCTTTCGATTTTTTGGCGGACTTTTTGCAAACGCAACTTAATTTGGTTAACATTTTGCTCTGCGTGTAACTGAACTGTGCATTAGAATCTCGTCAGTGTGGTATTTCAATGAAACAATGGTGTATAAATAACGCGTACGTACATTTATATTGCTTAACTTAATGCTAAAACAATAAGAAGCTAAAAAAAGCTTAACACTGTAATACTTTGCTAACCTATTGTATCCGACAAATTTCCAAATTTTAAATAAAAGACAGCTGTGCAAATTATTGTGCAATGAACATTAATTCAATTTATGGAATTATCAAATTGACAACTAATGGGTGTCAATTTTGCTGATCATCTCGTATGTGTATATTTATTATTTTACAACAATAAAATTTCTGTTAAGTCCGGCGCAATATTTTGTGGGATCCTGTGCGAATTGCTCATTGTATAATGAAGCGGAGCTCCTATGTATACCCATACATCCCCGGCCCTGATTTCAATATTATCATCATATTTCAAAATGCTTTCAGTTGTGACATACAATGTGTCTAGTTAAATACAAATTGTAGGCAAATAGGAAATGGTATGTTAAAACAGTGTGTTACAATAACATTGTTTGTAAATACAAGTTAGAATCACGGTGTAATTCAATGTACCACCTTTAACAAATTAAATGCGAATCTAGACTCCACAAATCTTCGATTGTTTCTACAACCGAAACTACACTGCACTAAAATATGAATTAAAAATTATTTGCCAACATTCTGGATAACGAATCGCTATGTATGCAATACTTATAGTCTTGGTTGCATAAATTAATCGAAGATTTGTGGAGCTTAGATTTACATTTAATTTGTTCAAGATGGTACGAGTGAACAGGTATTATAATATCTTTGCAACCGTGTTTCAATTTTTCTATATCAATTAATTTATTTTATTCATTATTTAAATAAATTCTTACCCGTGCAGAGAATTTCAGCGTTTCCGTGTTTGTGAATTATTGTGTCATGCGCACCCAGCAAACAAAATTCAAATTTCTCACAATAGTAACTATATCCACTGATATCTTAAACATCCCTCACGATTTACGTATTATTGTTACTGAAACCTATAAACAAACTTTCAAACTTATAAAAACCATATATATTTTTTCTCCCAACACTTCCAATGTCTTTTAAAAAATGGCGGACAGTACTGTAAAACAATATCTGGTAGTTCTAGGAAGTGCATCTATTTAACGACGTAGCAGTGATAACTACATCTGTCAACATCCTTGACATCTGTCAAGATTTATTTATTGTTGTTACTGAGACTTACAATAATCCTTTAACTTATAACGATCACATTTATTTTTGTCTCACAACTCCCAATGACCTTCAAAATGATGAATAATACTAGTATAAACTATCAGCTAATATAGGGTGTGCATTGATTTGACGCATAGCAGTAGTAATTATATCCACTAATATCTTAAACATCCTGAAGATTTATGTATTGTTGCTAGTGAAATCTATAAACAAACTTCCAAACTTATAAAAACCATATATATTTTTCCTCCCACAATTTCCAATGTCTTTTAAAAAAATGGCGGACAGTACTGGTAGTAGGAAGTGCATCTATTTAACGACGTAGCAGTGATAACTACATCTGTCAACATCCTTGACATCTGTCAAGATTTATTTATTGTTGTTACTGAGACTTACAAATAATCCTTTTAACTTATAACGATCACATTTATTTTTGTCTCACAACTCCCAATGACCTTCAAAAATGGTGAATAATACTAGTATAAACCTATCAGCTAATACTAGGGTGTGCATTGATTTGACGCATAGCAGTAGTAATTATATCCACTAATATCTTAAACATCCCTCAAGATTTATGTATTGTTGCTAGTGAAATCTATAAACAAACCTCCAAACTTATAAAAAACACATATGATTTTTTCTCCCACAACTCCCAAAGTCTTTTAATTAATATTACAAAGTATACATACATCTCTTGGTCGATATCCTTGACATCTGTCAAGATTTATGTATTATGTTGTTACTGAGACTTACAGACAAACCTTAAACCTTATAAAAACATATATATTTTTTTCTCCCATAACTGCAACTGCTATTCAAAAATTTTGTATAAATTTTTAATAAAATTAATTGATATAAAAACGTTTCCATTTCTTCATATACATTTATTTATTATTTATTTTATTTATTATTATAACTATTACCATCGATCTCAAAAGTTAATTTTAGATTTTCATCAAACAAATTATATTCACAGTCATCGGTTTTAGAATTTATGTCTGCACATATAACGTGCAACAAACGCAATAGAAAAATTACATTAGTGGCGCACACAATAGACAAAGCGCTTTCTGCACTTTATCGTCCCCTCTTCGTCTGTCTTATTGGCGTGGAGATAGGAGCTCGGCCTGTTCTTCATCGAAACGATTTTCACCCCAAGTCGATCCGCATCCCATTGACCGATGCACGATCTACTAAATCGTCTATAACTTTTTTATTTATTGATCTAGATTCATGAAATTTGGTGTGTATGTCAAAGAATGTATGCTGCGTACGATTGTTTGATCAAATTTTGAAAATAAGATATAGATTTATATTTTTTGGGTGATAAACGTAAACAAAGAATAAATTTATGTTTTTTATACAACATACTAATCACACGAAAGTCACGGTAGATTGACATACTGTATCGTAAAAAAGCGCTCACTTAGAGCGGTTTTACACGTACGAGAATTTTTACATAAATCATACCAAAAATTAACCTCGAAAATTTTGGTGAGAATTTTCGTAAGAATTTTTGTCGCGACACTTTCAGGTCGTTTGACACAGGAATAAGGTTACTTCCATTTGCACTTCTCTAAATCTAAACAATTATGATCCAAATGTTTAACCATACTCAAATAGCAATTTAATTTAACAAATGCGCCTGCTTCTAACAACAAATATCGTAAAAATTCTGGTTAAAATTTATTCCTGTGTAAAACGACTTGAAAGTGTCGCGACAAAAATTCTTACGAAAATTGTCACCAAAATTTGCGGAATAAATTTTGTTATAATTTGCGTAAGAATTCTCGTACGCGTAAAACGGCTCTTAGAATAGAGACGATTACATTTTCCGCTAAAAGACAAAGTTTTAAATCAATGTATTTGTGGGTATCTAAGCGAATAAGCCAAAAATATGGGGTTTTGTACAAACACTGTTCGTTTTTCAATAATGTTAGACACATGCAGTACACAGTATAAAGAGTAAGAACAATGGATGAGTCATCGGGGTTGGAATTTCTTAGCCTAACTTCACTTCAAACAACAGCCTCCCAATATGGATGGCATTAATGTTATTTACATTGGTACCTACATAAATTAATTTACTAATCCGTTTAATATACATGATTTACTTGTCATTGTTCCCATTTATTTGTAAAGGTAATTTCATACAGTTTATTTGTCTTTTGTTGAATTCTTAAAATTCCTTCTGTGACAGACACAATCACATCATTGTTATAATTTAAATTATAGAAGTGCATCAAGATTATAGATTGAAACTAATTAATAACTGGTTTCACTATCATTTATCGTTTGAATAATTTTTGTTATTTCTAATATAAATAACCATTTCTGTTTACTTCTGAAAAAAGTCCTTCGGAATATTAGTTTATGATTTATAATATTTTAATTAATAGTATCAATAACGATTTTTGTTCGTTTTTTTTTCGATTGAAACTAAGTTTCAAATATTTAGTTATAATTTGCTAATTCGCTATTGTCAATTACTAAATCCACACGTTTGCAATGAAAATAAATTGCATTCTTTATATTTTATAAAAAAAAAGGTTTTAATTTTAAAAATCCTGAGTTTCAGAAACGATTTTCCTGGGTTGGTAGATTCGTAGATGACAACTCTAATTTTGTGCAATGTATATTTTGTCTAATTATAATTCGAATTTAATTCTAAATTAAACTTAATAGTTACTTTTAATAAAATATTAACGGAATGCGGCTGTAGATATTTTAGTTGCCTATCTACTACGTAATTGGCCTCGTTAGCGATAGTAGAATTACTCACTTTAACACTACGTTATGAGACTGGGAGTTTGGCGCACTCCTGTAATCCAGCAACTTGGAAGTCGGATGCAGTGGATAAAGCAGCAACAGTTAGAACTGGATCGGGCGGATGCTCATTCAAGGGAAGTCCGTGCGCGCGCTACCGAAGCGTGGAAGCTCGCCATGTCAGGTAGCTCCAGACTGAGCCGAGATCCCACGCATTGGTCGGACTTCTGGAATTATTCACTGAACAGCCTAACTGGTACCTCTGAACCTGCATCTTTTTTTGTAATAACAGAGATGCTGGTTCAAATCCGAACCTATTCATTTTTTTTTTATTAAAAAAAAATTGAGTAGTGTTAATTAATTGCAATATTAAACTAATTATTTTTGTAATCGCTAATCGTATAAATAATGCACATTTTTCAACTAAATTTTTTGTAAAAATAATTTTGTTTAAATTTAGCTGAGTTTCCTCGTGTATACAGCTTGTCTAAGATAAGAATGGGGCAACATGGGATCTTGGAAATGGTAGGAGTTACAATTTTGATTAGATCAAGAAAAATAATTTAACTACTGTTTACAAGGTGTTTGCAAAAGAAAATTATCTTTTACTTTTTTTGATAAAAGGTATCTTTTGCGATATTAGTTTTCATTTATTTCTGATATTATTTTAAGAGATATAATAAATGGAAAATACCCATCCATTGTCACCTTGTAAGCTGAACAAGATAGCGTCTGCAGATTTTAAGTACGATGGTTCGTTTTCGAAAAACCATCAACTTTTTTTTTAAATACTATCTTGTTATTTTTATTATAAAATTTTAAATCATTTTGAATTCTAACCTAGAAGGTAATACATTGCTTGTTATGGTTTAAACGTATCTTCAGCGTTTTTTAGATATCATTTAAAATTATTCGAGGAAAAAGAAATCAAATAAGGTCTAGATCTTCACAAAATTCTTTAACAATACACGACCGGTTTCGCTCTATCCGAGCATCCTCAGGCCAGCTAAATAAGTATCGTATAAGAGTTTGTAACAATTGTTAACAAAATGATATTATATAAAACTTAAAAAAAAAAAAAATATATTACAATTTAAAAGCAATTACGAATGGTCAAAGTTTAAAATTAAAATAAAATTAGAGAGTGCAAAGTAGATAGTCGAACTTATGTAAAACTTATAAATAAAGAATAAAACACATTTATTTTTATTATAATTCTAATACAATCGATTATAATTCGAATATAATACATAAGTTATTATTTATTATATAAAATTCATAAAAAAATATTTAAACATTATCACAGTTTGATTCTACAGTTAACAAGATTATGAAATTGCAAACATCCTTAAACCACATGTTTATATAGATAAACTATAAGATTTATATACTATGTTATATATTACATTGTTAAGTTTAAATGAAATAACCGTGAAAGAAGACGCCAATGGGCATCATGCTATTGTGCCATTCATTCTTGCAAAATAAAGTCTGATATTAAGAATGGTCGGTAGATAAAATTAGAATAAAAAACGAATAAATTTGTGTATTTTTCTAATTTATTTTCCTACTTCCTTTTCAATATAAATGACTCCACACAAGGATTTTGCGAGCTCGTTCTTACTGGTTGTATACTGTGTCCAATACTCGGATAAAAGTTATCTTTAGCGCTGACCAACGAAGCTCATTTCCAATTGAGTGATTACGCCAACAAGCAGAACTACCGGACTTCATACGATGAAAACACAGTCAGGATATTCTTTAGACTTACCTCATTCTAAAACTATCACCGTTCGGAGTGTATTTTTGTGATTCTGTGTATTAATATACTGCTGTGTACTGAAGGTACAAAAGAAAATGCAAAATGAATTTGTAAAAATGAAAATTAAATTTACTAGCTCAGTGGATAAAAATAAGAGGGGGCAAAAGAACAATTAAACTCAGGATTACCCTCGCAATTAAAACTTGAATTTAATCATAAAAATAAACTGTGGGTGAAAGAAAACTGACTTTCTTTAATCTCTAAAAATTGAAAAGGTTTAATCAAAATAAAAGAACAGAATTTTAAATGACGTTAATAACCATTAAAAATTTATTATATAAAAAAAAACATTTAATTACAGTTATGCAGAAAACAAAACCGTGGACTTAAGGTCCTGACCGAAATCAAAAACTGCATTAGGCTCTACAATTACAAAAGGACAATGCTAAATCCTTAAACAAACAAAAGACAAATTTGTCCAAGAAGATAATTCTTTTTTCACAAAAATCCACGTGATTTCAAAAATTTGAAACAAACTAAATTAATTTAAACGTGGACAGATCAAGTAAACCACAGTTAACACCACCAAGTTAATAATTAATCACCACAAACTGTGGTAATTAATTATTAAAAAAAACAAATCAGCAAACTAGAAAACGAAAAATTAAACTCTTAAAACTTAAAAAACCTTCCAGAACAAATATAATAAAAGGTCGTACATCTAAATTGTGCACACAATAATATAATGCCAATTATTATAGAGTGAGTTCCTTGATGGATGATATAATATCAATAAACGAACAAATCTTTAAATAAAAAGAAAAACCAAAATGGCAGCAATGAATCTAAAAATATAAGTACTTACACGCTCGTCTATCTGGTAACTGAGCGCCTCTTAGGGAAAACAGTTGTATATATAATAACAGCTGCGTGCAATCGCAACGCACAAATCGCAAAGAAAACTTCTAGAATATACATTGAACAACATATACAATAGTGGTGAACGCAATATGTACAATTTAACAATGAAATTAACTTAAACAACTGAACAATTAAAAGAATAAATAAAATCAATTCAATTAACAAAATCTTATTCAAAATTAAAACATTAATTTCTGAGAGAATTTGCCCGAAACATTGACAAAGACAAATCGAAGTAATAAGATCATAGAATTTACAAAAACCGGGGTTCCAGACCACAGCAATACGTTTTACTTATTAATTATTTAAAGACATGTTTTTTTTTTAATAATCTACAACTAAATTGGATATCGTATTAACCAGAAGCTAATAAGAAAAGTCCCAACCACACACATTGCTGCACAATCGTTGGATTATCAGTTAATTGCCAACAATTATCGCCACAAAGCCTAGATAAAGGGAAGCAATTAACGCTTAGGTGTAGATACCTAGATACACATTCAGTTTCGTACTGATCTAAACACATTGCTAAACAAACCATAAACTAGTTAAAGATGTGGCCTAGGCATTAAAACTGGATTACTCGATAAGCGGAATCCGACCTCAAACGTTTTTTATTCAAATATTTAATACGCAAAATAATATTATAACATATACTCTTTACAAATACATACGCAAATGTTTGTGTAGATACATACGTAATTAGCTTAAGATATGTATACGCGTTTGATATAATATTAATAGTCATCAGATAACGTGGTGTATGTGTTCGAAAGAACCTTAAGATAATGATGATGCCGTATTGCGGTTAATGTGTTAAATTTGCACATGCGGTGAACATGGCTGTAGCGACGAAACCCAATGACGAACGAAAACAGGAAGATAACGGACATGTGGATGTGAAAGAATGGCCTCAAATATTGGCAGTGTTCATCGGTAAGTTGGAAAATATTATTTTGACTGGAACGTTTATGCGATAATAAAACAGAAAAATATACTAAACTCATGTTTTCTTATCTTATTTATAAAAAGGTATGTATTGTGTTTTTAACATAAAATTTGCAAAAGCTACATAATCGGTATAGCTATTTCTCTGCGGAAAATAAAGAAATTTATATGTTTAAAAATTGCGCGGTAGTTCTTGAAACTTCGAGGAAATAGTGTTTGTGGTTATTTAAGATCAGCAGCAATATTCTTTATCTCATGGTTTCTGTTATTTAGCTACTTGATTTTTAGCTACGTTTCTCGAAATTCAAATAAAGCAATGACTCTGCAAAGAATTATTGTGATGCTTTTCGCAGTGTCATATGGAAATCTTTGATAGTACCTACTTTTCTGAATCTGTAATTACGTATCGTGTCGTTTTTTTGGTGTTATTATTTTCGATACATCTGAACGTGTTACTTTAGAAAGGTGATGTCACTTTTGATATTTCAATCATCGTGTCAAACTTAAAAAAAAAATACCCCTCAAATAGGGAATATAATATATAATAACTTTGAAGTGCGTATGCGGAATTAAATATTATTTTATTGTTACGATAAGTATGCTTTTTTTTTATATTTCGATGCCTTTATCATAACTAGGACTCACATATACGTACATACAGATAATCCTGAAATGGATTAATGAATAGCTATTTTAATTTTAAAATAATCAATAACAAATTGCTCCTACTAAGATCATTCAAAGAGATTTTATTTTTTATTTACGTGTCTTATCATACAGAAAAGAAAAAACCGAATAACAGCAATTACTAGCTCTTATATCAATAAATAGCAAATAAATGGAATTGGTATTTGATAAGCTCTAAGCAGACTGCGCTGCATTTTTTGCCACGCTGTATATAATCATACACAGAGTCGTCGAGATAAAACTCGATAATAATTAGGATAGGCTCTGAAATGTAAATGTTTTCCTTTATATTTCCAGATAATGACATTTATTACTTAGCATTTTCACTGTAAACAAAGTTTATAACCCAAGAATGATACTGCTACACTGAGAAAAAAATTTAATAATCATAAATAAAAATACAATTATCGTAAGTAAAAAGTTCAGCTGAATAGGGGACAAAAGCACACATCACTTAGCACTAGTAAAAAAGAGATTCTAAACACTGATACTAACAAGAAGCACTCTAAGTTACTTAGGGTCTGCTTCATACCGGTAACTTACGAAGTTACTTATGATAATTAAACTGAAGTAGTAAAGCAAAGAATATATGCAGTTGCGGTAAGTAAAAGATTTGCTCATGTCAAGTAGATGTATTGCTATGAGTGAACTATTCTATAATGGCTATCACACTTTCATTATTAACCTCAATTAATGCAAGCTATTTGGATTACTTGTGATAAGGAAACAGTATCATTAATGCACGTTCACTAAATACCTGATATATAGAAGGTAATGGTTTGCTATAAATATACAATATACTTACCTTAAATTTGTTGTTCAACTTATGGGTAGTGCAGGAAACGAGGAAGTTTAGTGAATATTTAATATAAATTTAAATAAAAAGCAGTATTATTAGTAATAGTTTTATTTTGTATAGGACAAACACAGTGACTGCCTGATATGAATGAAAGATATTGGTTTCACTTTAATAACAGTTTTTTTTTTTAACAATTTACAACGTAATGACTCATAAAATATATTCCTTAATAATGCAAAAAAACAAAGCAATAATAAAAGATAAGGTAAATGGGCCCCTTGAAACGTTATTTAGTTATTGAAATTATTGAAATCTAAACAAAGGACAAAGAGAAATATGGCTTTGAAGTTACAACTAATAACAAACAAAGAAATAATATACCTAGGCGGTAAACTTGCGGTTTCTGTTGGTTCTTTACACTGGGCGTTGTCTCGGCGAGTTGATCCTCTGTCGGCATGTTGGGGTTATGTCCGGTGATCGTCTCGAAAACGGCTTCTTCGTCGCCGTATCCGCAATTGCAGATGGTACTTTGACTGTCGGATCACTAGCGACGACATCCACACTTTAACTTCACCAGCGGGCGCAGATATCATCACAATGATGGGCAATTCAAATATCCACCACGTGGTTTAAAACTGCAATCTTAAAACATCCGATTGCTTATAGGCTCGGTGCTTCTTCTTTCGCTGGGATTCTGTATACGGATGGGGCCTTGAGTTAACCCATCCGGTATTTTCAATATATTTGCGTTCCAACTGGCCTGCAATGGTTGTACTCCTTGGCCACTCTTTTGCGACGACCTTTTCCCACGTTCGTAACTCTTACTTGACGCTAGCCCGCGACTGCGCGCGTAGCCATCTCGGGGACTATTTCATTACTCCGCCGCACGAACCAATCAGGAATAGTAAAACAATCATGGGATGGCAGCAAAACTCAAATAATCATAGTTGTGGCAAGTTGTTACCTATTTAAGGAAATACATCAGTTTAATAGCGATCAGCATTGTAGCTACTTCTACTAACCATGTGCTGTAGTCATGAGTAATACGTTACTTAGCATAAATTTGTCAGGTACGCTGTGTAATAGCCGGTAATAATAGCACTATTTACAGTAACAACTTGCATTCAGGAAACTGGGTTTAGTAATTAACGAAAATAGTTCCAAGTAAAACTTTATCTACTGTCAATAATTTTTTATCAAGTAAACACTTTACTTAGCCCATTTTTCTCAGTGTAGGACTGTTTCCTTGGCGATAACATCGCTTACAGAAAGCTGGTGATGGAATCATGATAACTAAGGTAACCGCTTGGGGTAGCTAACCACAGTTGTTGACAATTCATTAATATATTATATTAATTAATTGTCAACTAAGCGTAGTTGAGTAATTTGGTTTGAAGACTTATTTGTTTCTGTTATAATAAGTAAAACCTCTCTACGTTTGTTTAATTGTTCCCTGCTATCTAGTAACCTACTATAATTATGATTTTTATTGAAGGCTCGTCACATTACCCATCGCAAAAAAAAAATAAACAAAAAATCATAAAGTCAAAAAAATATCAAAAAAAATATCTATATCAAATCTTTATTCTATCATTTCAGCCGCCCTAACATCGCTAAACTCATCAATACTCTTCACATGGCCGTCCCCAGCCATTCCAATCCTCATCGCAGACAAAGAATTGAACATAGACATCGACATGGCTTCCTATCTCACAGTCATACCCCCTTTGGCCACCATCATAGGAGCCCCAATCTACGGCCTCATCTTGGACCGGATCGGAAGGAAATGGTGCCTGATCAGCGGCGGTTTCATGCACATCTTGGCCTGGACTTGCGTTATATTCGCTAATTCCCTACCCGTCTATTACCTATCCAGGATATTCTTCGGCCTATCTGATTCGGCCATGTTCGGCGTATTGCCGGTTTACATATCGGAAGTGACGACACCCAAGGTCAGAGGAAGGTGGGGCAATTTTATGGGATTCTTCATGTATTTCGGACAGGTGGTCATGAACACTATGGGACATTTCTTCAATATAAAGGTTTCGGCTTATATATTGATTGCCACTCCGATTGTGTTTTTGTTCCTATTTAGTTTTATGCCTGAAACACCATATTATTATTTGCGAAAAGGGAACAACGAAGAAGCTGAGAAATCTTTAAAATGGTTACGGAAATCCGATGACGTACGAGAAGAATTCGTCCAATTGACTGCGGATGTCAAAAGACAACTATCAGAGACGGGAACCTATCTAGACTGTTTCAAGATTGCAAGCAACAGAACGGCGATTTTGATAGTGACACTTGCAAGAGGTATCCAACAGGTATCCGGGATATCAGCCTTTGCCGTGTACAACCAATATATTTTCCAAGAAGCGGGGACGTCTCTGGACAAAGGATACTCCAGCATTATTTATTCTTCCATCCTATCTTTGATAAACTTCCTCGCTTTATTATATACCGATAAGATCGGTCGAAAGAAGCCCATGGTACTCTCATGCATTGGTTGCTTCGTCTTCTTAGCAGCAGAAACTATTTACTTCTACTTGAAGGATATGGAAATAGTTGACACGTCATCGATTTCCTGGTTTCCCATCCTCGGGATGGTATTGTACATAATATCATTCTCCTCCGGCTTGGGGCTTATACCAATCCTGCTATTAAGCGAGATGTTTCGACTAGCATCAGAAGTAAAGCCTCCACAATCATGACAGTGGTATTCGGCATCTACCTCATCGTGATCAACAAGTTATTCCAATATCTAACCACGAATTTCGGATTAATGGCGCCGTTCGCCTTGTTTTCTATATGCACGTTTTTCAGCATATTCTTATCGTATGTTTTAATACCAGAAACCAAAGGTAAGACGCTAGAAGAGATACAACAGATGCTTAAAGGCGAGAAAGGTGATAAAACGAGTATTTAAGCAAATATAATTTTTAGTTGTGATAGTAGTTTAATCATCGTCCAATGTGTAAGAGATAAATATTTGAATGTAAATATATAACATACAAATAGAGAAGTTGTATGCGCAAATACAATATAAAAGACAAACCTATATAACGAAACAACACAAACAAACAGAATTTACCATTACAGATTTGCTGATTGGAATTTATGTGACAAATATTCATTAATTATTATAGAGTGAAGAGATAAGACTATAAAAGAGTCACTTTCTATCGGCGCCTACGATGTGTCGTCAAAGAAAAATGATGGGTGGCGCTACTTCATTATTTCAGCACCAGCTGCCTCACAATCAGTTTTCTTTTTTAATTTACACTAATAATTGTAAATAATGCGTGTCAGAGAGAAAAATGCTGTTGTCATCTGCTGCATTAAACCTATGTAATACAGGTAACTCATTTTGAGCGCTTCGACAAGATCATCTCAGCTATTAACTCATTAATGGCCAAGCACAAAAATAATTAATACAAAAAAGAACTGGGCCCAGAACTGATCCTTCCGGGATACCACATCTCATCGGTTCTTAAATAAATGATATCTAACAAATCAAAATTACATCAGACTAATTATGTATTCATTGATTGTACACAACAAGGTTATGCGACATGATCTACATATCTAACAATATTTTTTCGTATTAATTATTGTATTTTTTTATGTACATACGTATGCAAATAAATCTTGAATACTCGAACACTACACAAGTAATTAGCTGTTAATACTTGACACAAATTTACATTCGCATAAACTATGTTTGCCTGTACGTTATTTCCTTGTATCCTTTTGTGTCCGGTTTGCAGTTGAGTGTAACACCATTTAATATGTGATAATGTCTCAAAAGGAAGCATCAAATGAAATGTGTCATGTACGGAAAACTACAGAAGAAATTGGAAACGAAATATGTAAAAAACAGACTGTTGAAACATCACGTAAGTTTACAATTTTTTTTCAAATAAAACTCGAAAACCTTTCTCCATATGTATAGAGAAGTTAATAGTGAAACTTCTTCAGTAAGTAAGAAGCGAGAAGAAATATGAGATTCTATTTGAAATTTTCAGCTTTGCATTTTTCAACACTACTTTTTTAACAATTGCAATCAGTGCAATCATGTGCACTGTATAAAATACAATAATTTTCATCCACCATTTTGATATATCTAGTTTCAATCTGCAGGTATTCTAGGTGGAGTACAAACAAAATATCTCCGAAACAAACGAATTTAAGTAAAGGAATTCCAACATAAATTTTAACTAGAATTTTAAGGGTAATTCAAAAATGTAAAAACATACATTTTTTTTTTATTTTACAATAATAAAATAAATAATTTTAAAATAATAAAGTGCTAATAAAGTTACATTTTGTTCGACTAGGCCAAACCGTTTCTAGCACACTACAAAAATTTCAGATTTTCAACTTAAGCAAACCTGCTTCTCTCTAAGACGAATTACCTTACAAATTAATTCAAATAGGAAATTTGATTTGATCACTAATTTTCTCTTTATGAATTGATGTTCGATCTGTTTCCATTTCGACTACCAGGAACATTTAAATCCGACGTTTTGGTGGTGGTTCCACTCTCATCATCAGGGTAGTCCTGAGAGGAACTGTAGGTATTTTTCAAATAATGCACTAAAAACCTCCAAAAAAATCTGCTCAAATGAAGTTCGATACAAATGAAGGTGCCGGATTTTTTTCTAAACATTAGCATAACCTTCTTATTATTAATTTTCTAGCAGTAGTGCATCAAAAAAAATACAAGGTAGTCTATGCAAAGAGAAAAAAATAGTAAGATTATTCAATTATGTAATATTAATTGGAAGAATAATTGAATGAGAATTATATAAGATGAAAATCTCATTATTATCGTAAAGATATTTGCTGAAGTTGTCGATCTGAAACTACAATATTTATCCCCCATAAAAAATAACAATAATTGTAGGACGACACTTCATGTTAATCCCCTTTGAAACACATCACCCCACCCAATTTAACTGATTTCGTGCAAGAATAAAATCAATTCGAAAAACGATGAATTTTAAATTATGTCCTAAAAGCGTCATAACTAGAGACCGGATTATATGCAAAGAAAAACTGGAATATATGCGCATATATATGCATCGATTTTTGAGAAAATATGCACTAAAAATCTGGGACATATATGCAAAAAATTGCGACAATATGCAAAATTTTTACATAAAATAAATAAGAGCAAAATTTAAACATTAACTTTATTGCACAAATTTTTTTCACAACATATTTCTAAAGCAATTTATAATTAAATGTTTTTCAAAATTGTGTAAAAGAAGGTTTTGTCTTCTATCAGAATACATATGTTTCGAAATAGAAAAGCTTCTTTCAACATCCACAGATGTAATTGGTGCATTTTTTAACTTATTTGCAATACATTCTAAACCAAAATTAAAGTCGAAATCGTTTACTGTTTCACCTTTCAAAATTTTCTTAACTCTCTTCAATTTCAAATACCCCGCATTTTTATTTATCACTTTTTTTAAATTTATCGTATATAGAATTACCTATTGTAGTACCCTTAACCTTCTTACATAGCATATCAAATTCTTCTACTATTTCGACTGATTCCGAGAGCGACATCCCTTGCGTTTCTAGTTTACGAATGGAACTTGAAACAAAGCTATATAATTTGACTTAATATACAAAAGGTTTTGTAGCAATTCTGTTGATGTTACTATCTTTTTACCGTTTTCTAGAGCAATGCAGTCAGCAGTGATTTCAAGAATTACATTTTTTATTCCTTCAAAATTATCGGCGAAAAAAATTGCAGCCTCTAACCATGTACCCCATCTCGTAATAATCGGTTCAGGAGGCAACTTAACACCGGGAAGTCGCTCCTTATAAAATTGGATTCGTAAAGGTGCTTTTAAAAATACTTTTTTGACATTGCTAATTAAATCATTAATCAAAGGGAATTGATTCCTAATGTCTTCGGCTATACGATTGAACCCATGAGCTAAACAAGTGGTATGAATAATGTTACTATAAAAAAATTTTAAATTTTGCACGGCTTTTATCATGTATGGTGCCGTATCGGACAACATTAGTAAAATTTTTTCACAAGGTATACTTCCAGGTAAAAAGAAATTTGATAAACCTTCTTGAACGAATTGGGCAATTGTCGCATTATTTGTTTTTTGAAGTTCTTTACAATAAATTAAATATGATTTACCTACAATATCTTCATGAAGAATTCCTATTAACAAATGGGCAATATAACGGCCACACTTATCCGTACTTTCATCTACCATGATATAAATAAAATTATTCCCTACCAATTGTTGAATTTCTGCTATTGTTTGCTGGTAACAAGATGTGACATAATTTTTTCGTAAGGTACTTTCGTCAGGTATATTATGTTTGCAATATTTTTGCAGAAATGATTTCAAATTAACATTGTTTAATCTTGCTAATAGTATGTTAGACGAAATTAATGCGTTACACAGATCCGTATTATATTCTTCTTGTTCTGAGTTTCGTGAAGTTGATGCTACACATTGACGTATAGATTGCTGCACACATGCGGATCGCTTTAGTTTTTCACATTTTCCAATATGTGATGGAGTTTTAGCGTGTTGATCAATCAGGTATTTTCTCTCAGAAGACAACTACAACAACAATTGTCATTTTATATCGAAAGTTAAAGAATTTAAAAAACAATTGTAAAGCTTTTAGTAAAATTAAACTTACCAGTTTACTGCAGGCTCGACAAAATATTTTGTCGCCATCCTTTACCAGTTCAGGATATGGCTTAATCCATAAAAAAATTTTGCTCGCTATACTCATTGTATGTACGCACAGTATTTAAAAACGTAACACAATTACATGCTGTTTCGCTCAAAGATATTTAATGAATGAATAGTTTATTTAGGAATTAACAATAATAACACGTATTTACCACATCCCTTCTGCTAGGCGAAATTAAACACGTGCAGTTCTTGGAGAAAAAAGTATTAGAGAAACCAATGTAAAAGATTTATCGTTCTGAGAATTATCGGTTGTCGATCTGCATTAGGAAGTACTAGGAATTTTTGCTAATACGAAGGATAAGAAAAAGCTTAAATATGCAATATATGCAACTTTTGTGAAAATATGCATAGAAATGCCTAAATATGCAATATATGCAATCACTAATTAGCGCTAATTAACTTCAATTAGTGTGATATGTCTACATATAGACAATAATTAAAGATATACAAAAAATAAAATATATGCACTTTGCATATAATCCGGTCTCTAGTCATAACTATTATACTATACTATACATATGGTTAACAAAAAATTGGTGATTTTTTCTAAATAACTATTTTGTTTACGTCAGTGTTTAAGTAATATTTAATACAATTATTAATAATTATGTTTATATTTCACAAGAACTGTCATATTGTACGATACATCGTGCAAAGATACTCAGAAGTGTTACACCCAGAACGAATAATTTGTTTAACTTCATTTTTTTCCATCAGAATGACTATACTTAAAGCAAACTATGTTAAGAATCATTTCACCACATTTTGACCGTTTTTCCTTTAAAAAAAACTAATCCCATCAGCAAGAAAGCCAAACAAATCCGTATATTACTTGAAACTTTTCTTTTGAATGAAAAACTCTCACATAGACCAACCTGTATTCTCGTAAAGATGCCCTTGAACGATAACAACTCTTAAATTCCGAAGAAAGTTTATTTACTCCGTCGATACAGATGCTGCAATTTAAATGTCCTTGAAACCCGAATTAAGCGACTAGGAGCACGGATTCTGTAGTGCCCAATACGTGTCCCTTGGATATTCAATTGCTTAAGTGTACTTACACATATGTATACGTACGATAATAGTGTAGTGTGCAATTTGCGTTTGCTATTTTTCTCCTTAAGACCTGGAGGTCATTCACTGGACCTACTAATAGGGTTGCACCTAGGTTATATTAGCGAGCCGATGGCGAGATATCGGCGATTCTTTGCCAACCGTGTCGTTGTTGAACAACGGGTGACGTTGATTTCCAGAAGAAGAAATGTCCGCCTACAAGAGAGCCACCGGCGCCGGTGGCGAGATTCCGGATGACGAACAGCGTGTCCGGAATTGGAGACAGATATGTGCGGTGTGTTCAGGTGTAGTAGCGATTATATTTCGAACGTGTAAATTAACCGACTTGTTTTTAAATTTAAGATGTAAACACTTGAGAAATCGGCAAATAATCTACTTGTGATGTATTAGACAAAAGAATGAAAATTACGCATGTTTACGTTTAAAATTATACTAATGCTATGCAGATAAAGATGTTTATGTCTGTAAAGCCAGCTAATATAATATATTAATGAATATCTATATACAGGGTTGTCATTACACATACATTTTTCCTGTATGTAGTTCTAAAAAAAGATTGTCAATGCGTTGATAACTGGTGAGTAGGCAACCAGTTAAACTAATCATTTGACATTCACTATTAATTATTTCTTTTCAAGTTAATTAATTTGATTATGCCATGAAGTATGAAATAAGACATACAAAACAACATAACAAAGGCAAAGCTTTATTTTACAGCAAGTTTTCAAAATGAGTTCGTTGTTTGTACCTTTGTTTGATCTTGAAAAGAACATAGATCATTTGTAGTGAATTAAAAAAAAATACTTTTTTTTTTGAAAAAAAAATTATTCGAAAATAAATGCAAGAAAGGTAAAAAATGGAAAAAGAAATCCAAAAATTACTTGAAAAAATGTTTAAAAAAAGAAAAAAAAAAGGAAAAACAGAAAAAAATTAAAGAAAAAAACAAAAAATAAAAACCATTAACAAATTAAATGAAAAAAGGGGTAAAAAAATTTAAAAAATTGTATATTATATACCATATTTGTGTAAAAAATAGAAAATGAAAAAAGTAAAAGATGTTAAAAAATTGAAAAAAAAGGAAAAGAAAACTTGGTAAGAAATAAAACAGTATTTGAGAAGTAATGCTAAAAAGAAAAATATCATTAAAAAAAAGTTAACAAAAAAAAGGTAAAAGAAATTGGAGAAATATCAAAAACTTACAGTTGAAAAATAAAAAATTTAGAAATGGAAAAAAGTAAACAATATGTTAAAAACCAAAAAATAGTAAAAGAAACTTGGAAATAAAGCAATATTTATTTATTTATTTATTTATTTATTTATCTATTTATTTATCTATTTATTTATTTACTTATTTATTTATTTATTTATTTATTTATTTATTTATTTATTTCATTTATTGTCATGGATTTGCATATTGGAATATAAACATTGTCATAGGAGTATACAAAAATTAAAAATTAATTAATTTGAAGAAAAAAAATTGTGAAAAAAGTAATGGAAAAAAGGTAAAACAAATTGGAAAAATATTAAAAACTGTTCCAGTTGAAAATGTAAAATGTTTAAAAAAGGTACAAGGTTCGCAATAAATTGTTTAAAAAATTTAAAAAATAAGCAGCTATAAAGAAGAAGTGACAAAAATTTGGAAATTGTTTGAAAATTAAAAAAAAACAGAAAAAAATGTAAAGAAATTAGAAAACATGAACATATAAAAAAAAGTAAAAAGGAATGGAAAAAATATTAAAAACCGTTGAAGTTAAAAAGATATGCAAAAATAAATAAATGCGGGATTAGAAAAAAGTTGGAAAAATGTTAGGAACCGTTACAGTTAAAAAATACAAAATATTAAAAAGAGCTAAAAAATATTCAAAAACTATTTTAAGAATTCGCTTAAAAAATGGAAAAAAAATTTGAAAAAAAAATAGAAAATTAAGGAAATAAATAAAGGTAAAGGAATTAAAAAAAAAAACCCTGGAAAAAAATAAAAATATATTCGAAAAAAATATAATGTAAAAAAGGAGTAGAAAATAAAAAAAAAGGAAGCATCACTGAAATTTAGAAAAATAAACAAATGCAAAAAAGGTTAAAGAAAAAAGAAAAATTAACTAATAAACCACGAAAAAAAGTAACAAAAAGTTGTAAAAAAAAAATAGAAAAATTGAAAAATACTAAAAAAAATGGAAAAAAATGTTAAAAAAATATATATTATTATAAATGAATGCAAAAAAAGGTAAAAAGGATTAGAAAAAGGTGAAAAATTGTTAGTTAAAAAAAAATAAAACTTTAAAAAAGCAAGGTTAACGGAGCCTCTTACTAATCCACATTCTACAAGGTTCAAAATTGTGCTGGCAGCCAAGGTTACAGCTACATAACAAATGCCTCTGCATTAATTTGTTTCTTGATGAAATATGTTCTCGTTAACAATATAGCATTCATCCAAGAAGTTACCCCAACCAAAGATCCAATCCACTTTTGAACGCCTGTAGATACGCAGCGCATTAATCTTTATTAAACAATCACAAGTCCGTGTCTCAATCCTTAAACGGATTGCCCTCAATTCGTAATTTTTCGGCCGGAAATTCGATTTAAACACCGGCTCCGATATGTACACACAAACATATTTAGTTACACTTACCACTTTGCTTTGTGCGCGACGAGTAGAAATTCATAGAGATCAGCTGACGAACGACCGCACGTCAAGGACATTTGAACGACCAAGTTCGTCTCGGTTATCTGTTATCTGTCGCACGTCCATGACGAGCGATTCGATCAACAAATTAAATAAGCTAGCACGGAAAACCAAGTATGTAGGTCAAGAAGTTTATCCTTCACAGAAGAGGGAAAAAAAGAAGACAAATTAAACGTATAAAGTCACAGAGAGTTTTGGTGTTGTGTAATTGCTTAGGCTTCATCTATGCCGAAAAAAAATCAATTGTTAATTATGTTAACACCCTATTTTTTTAAAATTTACTATTTATATCTGTTCACAGCGGGATTGGCGGCATTCAGCGCCTCCAGCCTCTTCAACTGGACATCGCCGGCGATTCCAAAACTCGAATCAGACGAATACCCCGATATAAACTTCACCGACGTCTCCTATCTGTCCGTAATACCACCGATAGCCACCATACTGACGAGTCCATTCTACGACTATTTCCTGAATAGATTCGGACGAAAATATACTCTCTTAAGCGTAGCGATATTCCACTTATTCTCATTCGTACTGATAGCGGTGGCAAGAAACATATGGATCTTCTATCTGTCGAGAGTATTATTCGGAATGGCGGACGTCTTCATGTTCGGCAGTCTACCCACTTACATATCGGAAGTGACGACCCCTGATGTGCGCGGCACTTGGGGCAACATCATGGTGATCTTCATATTCATCGCGCAATTTTCCGTGAACGCCGTGGGCTATTACTGCGACATTCCGACGACTGCTTGCGTGTTTGCCGTTGTTCCAGTCATCTTCTTCGCAACCTTCGTGTTTATGCCGGAAACCCCTTACTATTACGTCATGAAGGAGCGCGATGAAGAAGCTGAAAGGTCGCTGAGGAGACTCAGAGGCACCGAGGACGTCAGCGAAGAATTACAACAAATCACCGCAGACGTGAAGCGACAATTATTAGATCCAGGAGCGTTTAAAGACCTCTTCTGTCTCAAACATAACAGAAGGGCCATATCCATAGTGATTCTAGCTAGGATGATACAGCAATTCAGCGGATTATCTGCATTGTCCGTGTATAATCAATACATCTTTAAGCATGCGAGTCAAAATATCAACGAAGGCATTTCAGCGATGATATTTAACGCTATGCTAGCCGTGTCGACGATATGCGGCCCCGTTTTTATTAGGAAATTCGGCACGAATGTCTCAATGGTCGTATCGTGCGCCATTTCATTCTTAACACTCACTGCAGAAGCTGTATACTTCTATTTGGAGCAACAGGGGATCGATCTAGCTCTGATAAATTGGTTCCCAATCGCCGGGCTGGTGATTTACGTAATCGGATTTTCCATAGGCTTAGCGTTAGTGCCGACGCTTCTATTGGGAGAATTGTTCGCCACTAACATGCGAGGACACGCTTCTTGTACGATGAATATTGCGTTCAGCGTATTCATATCGATAGCCACGAAGTTATTTCATTTATTAGCCAGCGCCTTTGGGATGTACGTGCCATTCGCATTTTATGCGATTTGCTCATTTGTGGGCATTTTTATATCTCGTAAATTTATACCGGATACGAAAGGAAAAACTTTGGAAGAGATTCAGCAGTATTTAAAAGCGAAAGCGTAAGCTTATACAATAAATTGACAATGTTGTGCATTGTATAATTTTCTATAATATATTCGCTAAAATAATGTGCGTGGAAATATACTACATTGTAAATATTTTACGGTAATTAGGTAGTCAATCTGTTAGAGGTAGCTTTAGGTATTGTCTCTTAGATGGCGTGCGATACCAAATTACACAATGCGCCATCTAAGAGACACCAAACGCTATAACTGAAATCGTTTAAATAATTTTAAAGATTAAATATGTAAAAAAAAGATATATTTATATATGCATTTATAACAAATAGAATTTAATAAATTAGGTTTCTTACTTAACTTATTATTGTCTCCATTTTTTATGCCTAATTAATTCCAAATATACAATAAGCTAAGCAACATTAGATGTCGCTGACTCTCAATGACAGATTTCGGTCATTATAGAATTTATAACCTCAATATATCCAATTAGAGCGATTTACGTTACAACTTTCAACAATTTATTTCATTATTATTAATACAAAGACCACGTTTGGTTGAAATGTTCGGATGGAAAATTCCCAAGCCGATCTTCTACACGAGTACCGTTGCTGCAACCTTCGGTTTCGCCTGCATAATCAAGTAAAATCGGCGATATAAGCTGCATTCGTTCATGCAATGATTTAGAATCACGATTACTTGCTATTCAATAGAATTTACGTGTTTTATATATTCTGTTTGTGTATTGGTAACTAGTAAATCCTGATTATAATCACTGGCACGAATAAAAGCGGCCATAGATTAACAATTGTATCACAATTGTTGCTTTTGTAGAGAATGGATCGGAGGTGTACGATACACCCAAGACGTAAAAGCCGAGGACAAAGTGGTAATAATAACGGGAGCAAACACTGGCATAGGAAAAGAGACGGCATGGGAGCTAGCAAGGAGAGGTGCCAAAGTTTACATGGCTTGTCGTGACATGAAACGATGCGAAGAGGGTTCTTATACAGGATGTAACAGCGGTAACGCCGTGATCTCTGGTGATCAAATGGTAACAATTTTTGAAATTTTTATATTGGGATATATGTAGGCGGGTAAGATCTACAATTTAAAAATAATGTGCAATATACAGGGTGTTCCATAATTTAGCAGCGCTTCAAAGTTATGTTTTTCTTAATGGAACGCCCTGTATTTTATGGCATTTTTGAAGTGTACACTAAAAACTAGAGCAATTTTATTTAAGGTTCCCTATACCTAATTTTTATAGTTTATGAGATATTTCAATTTGTTTAAAAATGCAATGTTGCAAAAAAAGTTTAGTATCTCGGAAACGAATTTATTTAGAGAAGTGAAATGAAAACCGTAAATAGCAAATCCTTTCGCTGATTGAATGCGACATTCAACGTTTTCTGGTAGTATACAGGATGTTCAAGTACCTAAGTCAAAGTTTGTGAATTTTACTCGTGCGTAACTTTGTTATTTTAAAAGGAACACCCAGTATATTTTTACGTTTATAGATAGAAATTTTTATTTTCTTCAAACCAGTATTAGGAGTCCCTATACCTATCTCCACTAGTTTTTAAGTTATTTGGATTTTTTAAGTGGTCTAAGTAAATTGTCATTACCGTACGTTAATTGAATCTAGGTAGCTGGTGATTTTTTTTGAATGTCAATTTAAATATGTGGATAGCACCATGAAAGCATACTCGTTGCAAAAAAGAGCTGATATAATGATTTAGTTGCTGGCGAACAGACTTTGTGAATTTTATTTGCCCCTAACTTTGTTATTTTAAATGGAACATCCGGTGTATGTCTATATTGATTTATTTAATTAATTTTACTATTCGAAGAAACTTTATTTTTCATAATTTATCTGAATATCATAAACGCTAAGAATTAGATACAAACTAAACAAAACAACAGTAAATATTTTTGTATAAAAAGGTAATAAGGGATTTTTGTATGTATCTATAAAAGAAAGGAAAAAAAAACGCGATAAAATAAGCGGAAAGGCACTAGCATTCAACATAGTTGCCATTTTCTCCAATGCACAACATAGCTCTTTTTTCAAATGCTCTTCTAACGTTCCCCAGCTTATTTGGTGTTATCTCTTCCGATCCACCTATTAGGAGCCCCGTCTAGTTGAAACCACATCCGGTTTCTAATATTTAAGGGGAATGTTTTTCAAAAGGGCACAAAAGTCCCTCTTAAAGAAGCTTAGGAATTCGTTAGGTGTCTATTGAAGAAATGTGGACCAATTACATGATCACCTATAATGCATTCAAACACGTTCAAACTCCACGTATGCTGCCGATTCAAGGTATGAAAAAGATGATGATTTTCGGTATCAGAATAAAGGAAATTGTGACAGTTTACTAGTCCGTTATTATGAAATGTGGATTCGTCAGTGAATAGAACATAATTAAAAAAATCATTATCTTCTGCGTATCTATCGAGCGCCCACACGCAAAAATCAACTCTTCGCTCATAATCCATAGGGTATAATTGTTGGTGGTGTTGAAAGTGATAGGGATGGTATTTTTTTTTTCAGGATCCTAGATACAGTCATGTGACTTAAATCCAATTCCTTAGCAATCTTTCTTGTGCTGCTATGCGGTTCTTCAATGACTGCTCCTAATACCACAAATTCATTTTCTTCGCTTACAATTGTTGTTTTATGTCGCTTTATGTAAGCCACGTTGCCTGTGGTACGAAATCTGTCCAACAGTTTTTCAAATACCCTTTTATCTGGATGTTTTCGATTAGAGTACTCAGGTTTTAACTTGTACAAATATGAACCTGCAAACATTGGCGATTTTCTATAGAAAGAGTGGCAATATCTGTTTAAAACAATATTATTCCTATGTCGGGTGCAATGCCCATGGACGCTAGCAAAAGTCGATAACTTTCTAATATTGATATGCAAGTAATTGCAAGTGAATCAAAAGTTTATAGATATAGATAGAAGTTACGGTCAAAATCCCATGTGTTCTAAAAGTTGTTCTGTACGAACTATTAAAAGGTAAATCAAATAGCAGTCGTAAGATTCGTTTTCGCATCACAAACACACGACTTATTGTACCCGCCTGGCCCCAAACAATAATCCCATAAATCAAAGCAAAATACACGAATGCGTAATAAATATCAATTAATGACTTAAATATCCAAGACCAGATTTGAGTGAACTATTGACGTAATAGGCCTTTTTGAAGCCTAACACATATGCTCTCTATTTGATCGTCCCACGCTAAATTACTATCCAAAATAATACCTAAAATTACAAGTTGACGATGTTATTTTTTCGTCATTAAAAGAAAAATGAAATTCAGAGGAACATCTATACTTATTAAAAAAATTCAACAAAGACCGTTTTCCATGATTTTATCATTATATATTAGCAGAACACCATCTCTCAACATTCACATCAAAACTGTATCAACTTTTTTCAAAATATCAAAGTTGTCACTACTCACGACAATGCAAGCAATCGTCGGCATACAAAAAAATTTCCCTTCAGAGATATAATGTGGAGATCATTAATAAATAATAAAAAATCAAAGGTCCCATTACACTTACCTTGCGGTGTACCTACATTGGACCGGGTATGATTCAGACTTTACATTGTTATGCTTTACGATTATCTCTTCTATCGGTCAAAAAAGAGACCACAAATTGATTTAAAAATGCCACGAATACCTAATTTGTTCAACTTTTCGGACACATTATGAGCAGTCTAACCGTTGTCAAAAGCTCTTGTTTAGATCAAATTAAAATACAAACTACAAATCTACGACATCCATTGGTCATAAATATGTTGAATGCAGTCACCTATAGCAGTTTTTTGTAAAATACCAGGCCTATAACCATACTGACTATCAGAAATTAAGTGAATATTTGTCAAGATAAGAATATATTCTGTTAGAGATTATTTTCTCAAAAAATTTAGAAAATACACTTAGAAGTGAAATTGGGCGATAATTTTCAATATTTGTGGATAACCTTTTTTATGTAATAAAGAGCAGGTTGGAAATTTACCTTGCATTACAGATTCATTTGATAAGCACACGCAAGAAATTCAGATAATCATTACTACATTCTATTAATTAAAAGTATAGGTATCCTCATCAAGACCTGTAGATTTTTATTAGTTAAATTGTGAATAACTCCAAAATACTCATGACAAGTCGTAGGAACATAAAACATTGAATGGATCAACCGCTGCACTAGTAGTGCAATCAGTGGAACTAGAGCACCAAATTTACTTCAAAATTCGGGTTTTAAATATCTGTAGATAAGTAATTACAAATATATTAACAATTTCATTCAAATCTGACGTAATACTGCCATTGCAATTAATCACCATTTCCTCTCGACACTGCATTTTACCCTGAAAAATAAAATTGTTCTAGTTTTTAGTGTACACTTCCAAAATGCCATAAAATACAGGGCGTTCCATTAAGAAAAACATAACTTTGATGTACTGCTAAGTTTTGAAACATCCTGGATAATGCATATTATTTTTAATTGTAAGATCTAATGCACCTACATATATCCTAATATACAATATTTCAAAAATTGTTACCATTTGACTACCAGAGACCACGGCGTTACCGCTGTTACCAATATGTTACAGGTATTATTCTAAAAATTTTATGCAAAAATTGTAGTTTTAGGCAAGAGAAGAAATCGTCGTAGATACAAAGAACAAGTACGTCTACTGCCGTAAATGCGATTTGGCCTCTTAGAATCGATAAAAGAATTCGTGGCCGCTTTTTCTAAAGAACAAGAGAAGCTCGACATCTTAATAAATAATGCTGGAGTGATGAGAACACCGCACTCGAGAACCAAAGACGGATTCGAGATGCAACTCGGCGTAAATCATTTAGGTCATTTCTATTTAACGAATCGGCTGCTGGACAAGTTGAAATCCTCTGCCCCGAGTCGCATAGTAAACGTTTCCAGCATAGCTCATAAAAGGGGCGAGATCAACAAAACAGATTTAAATAGCGATCAAAAATATGATGCGGGAGGTGCTTATTCGCAAAGTAAGCTGGCGAATATACTTTTTACTAGAGAACTGAGCAGGAGATTGGAAGGGACTGGAGTTACTGTGAATGCGGTTCATCCGGGACTTGTAGATACCGAGATAATACGACATATGAGTTTCTTTAATAGCTGGCTTGCTACTGTTCTTATAAAGCCATTTGTTTGGCCGTTTATTAAAAATGCGAGGCAAGGGGCGCAGACTACGATATATGCTGCATTGGATCCTAGTTTGGCAAGAGTTTCTGGCAAATATTTCGTGTAAGTATATGCAGTTAAAAGAAATTAAAATAAGAATTTCATAACAAAAATACTCCAAACTGTGGTACTGGTAATACTGTAAACTTCTCCTAAACCCCTCACCACAAACTGCACTAAACTGGACGTACGTTTCGATAGCAAAGCTATCATCATCAGCAGGAACACTGAACTAAATAACTACACTAAAACTACCCTAATTTATACCTAAAAAAGGGTTTTTTAAAGTAAGAAGTAAAATTAGGTTAGTTGATGCTAATATTAAATTTCTGAAAGATTGTAGAAAATTTAATGTGTTTCCAAATTTTATTCAAATTAAATGTAATATTTCCTCAAGTTCAGCTTCTAAAGCGATTTCTTCGGCTAAAAAATGGTTAAATTCAGAAATTAAATATTAGTATTTCAGAATTAGTCAATTAGAATTAGAAACTTACAACTTATACATTTAAGATTAGCTAAAGGTCTTAGTAATTTAGAATTTGTAGAAGGGATTAATTATTTGAATAGGATAGAAGATATTATTTCGAGAGTATTAACTAAAGATTTGGTTCATAAGAAGAAATTATCAAAAATTAGTGTCTTTGTGCTCACATTAATAAACCAGAAAATATGTTAGTCAGGAACGAATCCTCTTTATCTTTTAACAAGGAAGAAATTGATTTGTTGAATAAAGGTTTGAAATATAATTTAAAATTTAAAAAACCACCAATTGAAGAAAATATATCTGGCATAGAAACAGCGATTAGTACTTTTGATGATCATACTAAAAACTTTATTAGAACTGCTTGTAAAACTCAAATTTTAGAAAATAGACAACACCATCCTTCAGATATCACACGAAAAGAAATTAACATTGCTAAAGGGCTTAAAAACAAAAACTGCTTTTACTTAAAATCTGACAAAGGTAATACTGTAGTCATTTTAAATAAAAGAGATTATTTTGATCGTGTCAGATACCTTTAACGCAAGGTTCTTACGTAAAGCTAACTAAAAAACCGTTTATCAAAAATGATCACAGAAACCAAGAAGACTTATTAGAATGTAAAATATTGTTAATGATAATTAAGATATAAACTAATGTATCAAATCCAGTGTTACCTAAGATGTATTGCTTACCTAAGATACATAAACCGGGGAAGAGCATGAGACCCATTGTCTCCAATATCAAATAGTCCAACTTACTTACTGTCCAAATGGCTATCTGACAAATGCAATCACTTACCTATGCAACCCCCGATTTAGCCGTTAAAATTCAACACGTTCATTGAAAAGATAAAAACATTGAACTTACTGATAATAAAAGTTTTAGTTCATTTGATGTGAACTCATGTTTCCCAGCGTCCCCGTGATATCACTTTGACTTATTTAGAAGTTCTTGAAAGGTAATCAATGGGCAGTAATGAAGTTGATAGTTTCATTTCTTTGGCGAAACTCTGCATGAAACAAATTTCTTTCAAATCAACGGTTCCTTTATACAACAACTGAAGAAGCAGCAATGGGTAAAGCTTATCTCCTTCATAACTAACCTCTTTATGGGAAAATTTGAACCGATCTTCCGAATGCTTTGCATATTTCCACGGTTTGGGTGATACGCGATGACATTCTTGTGTTTTTGATACTAGTAAGTGCTCAATTAGAGATTTTCTTGAACAGAGAAATTCAAAATTTCCTCCCATTAAGTTACACCCATGAAGAGGAAACAAACAATGGCATGCTTTTTTAGATATGTGTAATAAGAAATAAAAATAAATTAGAAATAGACATATATAGAAAGCCCACTACTAATAACAGATTTATTTCAGAAGATTCAACATTCATGGAAAAAAACTAGCGTTATTCATTTTTGGTACATCGCTTACTTAATTCCCTCTATCTACAGAACGATATAATAAAGAATTAAAGAAATTATTAAAATCGCTGCATTTAATGGGTTCTCAGAAGACGTTGTATTAACACCATTAGAAACATAAAAACAAAATAAGAATTAAAATGCGGGTATTTTAGAAATTATGACAAGAAGAATAAAAAATATGTTAAATTACCATTTATTCCAAGTTACAACGAAAGGTCTACAAAAATTTTCTCTAAATTCAATCTTGACATAGTTACTACTTCAAATAATAGTCTTAAAAATATTTTAGGTGACCCTAAAGATCAAGTAGATAATTTGGACAAATCAGGTATTTATAAAATATCTTGTAAAGATTGTGATCATGTATATTATTGGGCAAACTAAAGATCAATTAAAACGCGTTACAAGGAGCATTTGGCTCATCTTAAATTTGAAGGTTTGACAAATCTAGTGTAGCCCGACATATGCTTGAAGAAAACCATAAAGTTGACAATGTAAAGTAGTTAAACACGTAAATAACTATGTGCAATTAAATTGTTAGAGGGTATGGAAATATATAAAACAACATATTTTAATGAATTCAGATTTAGGACATTAAATTCTTGTCTTTACGGTTTATTAAGTAAGTAAGATGTAGAGGATTAGGATTAGTGACTAGTTAAGCATGACGGCAGTCAGCCATGACCGTGATCATTGTACCATACCTTTTTAGGTATAAATTAGGGTAGTTTTAGTGTAGTTATTTAGTTCAGTGTATCTGCTGATGATGATAGCTTTGCTATCGAAACGTACGTCCAGTTTAGTGCAGTTTGTGGTGAGGGGTTTAGGAGAAGTTTAAAGAATTTCATAAAACAATCTTCGGTTCTGCTGAAACGAAAATCATTAAAAAAGGGTTTCCACTTGTAAAAAATGGCTTTATAAAAATAAAGTTTGTTTGGTTCCATTTTTATCTAGTTTATTCTTTAATCAAAATTTTGAATATGAAAATAATACTTTTATTTTTTTTGTTTGTTTTATAGTGACTGTAAAGAAACAGAGACCAGTTCAGCAGCCCAAGATGACACAACAGCCTTATGGTTGTGGACAGTTAGCGAAAAATGGACACGACTCACATCCTAAATTGTATTTTATTATAAAACAATACAGTAAATATCAACATTAAATCGTTTAATTTATAAAAACTTATTTATTTTTTATTCAAATTCACATTTCCGGAATTAATCCTGGCAAGGTTTCTTCATTCTTCAATTTGATAATCTCACAAGTTTTCTCATACAACTGTTTGGCACAGGCTTCATTCTTAGCATACTCCGAAGGATTTTTAATCTCGCAATCACTATAAAATATAAATGCTTATAAATAAACCTTCAAAAGGAAAGGATATTTCACCTTAGATAAGCTCCGGAGATATTGCACAAACTCGTATCGCAAGCTGCATAGACGACAGTTTGGCAACCTTGTTTCGGAGTTTTAAGGAAGAGCCACACCCATGGATATGTCGACAGTTTCACTAAGAACGATTTATGAAACGGCGAACACTTTAAATGATTTGTATTCCGTATGATACCAGGGTTAACAGCATAGATAGTTGTGGTGTTACCTGTTTTTCAGTTCTACAGCTTTTAAACAATTACTATTAAAATAGATCCTACCTTTCTCCTTTAGCTGTTCCGCCAAATGCCGAGTAAACATAATCAAAGCTAATTTGCTTTGCGCAAAAGCTTCCGTCTCCGAATACCTCCGTTCCATATTTAAATCCCTTATATTAATCCTGCCCGACATGTGAGATAAAGCCGTTAAATTGATGACACGACCGTTTGCCGATTGTTTCAGCAGAGGTAATAATAAGTGCTGTTAGCTAAGAACGGCCCTAAGTATCACTGACATATTATCAGAATCTTTACAAATATTCCAACAACTTACCTAAATAATTAGTTGCTAAAGTCAATTCAAATCCTTCCGCAGTTTTCGTGTAAGGCTGAAATATTATCCCGGCGTTATTGATGAGAATATCGATTTTGTTATAATATTTCTTGATTAGAATTCACAAATCTCCTGATCGCTCCCATATCCGAAACATCCAGCATTTTCAAATCGATTTTTGCATTTTTAGCACATCTTTTAATTTTATCCGCAGCCGTTTGACCTTTTTGGTAGTTTCGACAAGTCAAAATAATTGTTCGCTCCTAAAAAGTAAAATGAAATATGTAAATATAAAAAAGAAATGGCAATCATTTGCCTCGTTTAGCAAGTTCTTTGGCAGTTTCCAATCCCATCCCGCCAGAAGCTCCTGTTATGAGAACGATTTTCCCATCTAGACGCGCCTGCGACGGGCAAGGAGGGCGGCCCATATAAATCCTGGAAATATTTAAACTTGACAATCGCTTAATTCTAATCAACGTTAAAAATATAATTGATTTACCTTATAGATGAGATTATAGTTATTACAATCGAAATGATATAAGGCCACCAACCAGTAGCAAAAGCGTAAAAATCTTCGATATTCATCGCCAAATGGGTTCGCTCTATAGACTCCCGACGTTTCGGATTAAATATTTAAAATATTAAACATCCATTATTTCATTTGTTTTTCAAATCAAATTTAATTCACTTAGCGCAGAACCGGATGCGTTTCCGTTACAAACGCATTAGTTAAGTGGGCGAGCGCTAGATGGCGCTCCGTGCTTGACGTTTCGTAAGTTGTCATTCGGTTTCATTGAGGAATTTCTAAAATGGCATCGGTTATAATGTTGTATTATTAACGTAAACGATATTCGAGAGTAATGTGGTTAATCGTAAACAGTGTCGCCGTGCAAAAACATTGTGTATGTGTTAGGACTCGGATATAAATTCGCAAGCGGTGAGTGCCCGTATAGAGCTATTTTTTTTTCCTTTTAATTGAACTTGTGTAACTTTCGTTTTGTTATTTTCCGTCGATAACCTGTTCCTCTCACTAAAATGGGGATCAAATCGTTGGCGTTAAATAGATACAAGTATGTAGACGTGTTTAATTTACATAGAATGCGTTGTGTACTTTGTAAAAATAGGACTCTTATTCTAATCTTATTATTTTCCTGTTTGTCCTTGATTCTATAATTAACTAGCACTATTTAGTGTCGCGAAGAAACCCCTTTTCGTAATAAATTTGAGTTGAAGAATATCGGTCTCACCGAAAACTTTCTCGTGGATTATTTATAAGCTGGCAATACGCCTGCTTGCTATGCAAAAAAAGCGCATATTCGCCGCAAATGTTGCATATAGACGAATCGTGTGCGAAAGTCGCATTATATTTTATAATAGCTAAAATAATGATGAAAATTAGCAGTTCCATCCTCGCAGACATATAAAATCGGCTAATAATTCATTACAAGCGTTAATTCTGTTTTATTATAGTTAATGAATAATAAATTAAACTTGTTTTTTTCTACCATTTGGCCTTGGCATTGAACCTTTCTGCATTCAAGGTAGACTGGTATTATATGCTGTAGTTAGGTTTTGTTGTGTGAGGCCATGTATATTTTACTATTATTATTATTGTCATGTTTATTTAAATGCCGTCTCCGTAGAGTCGTTTTTACGCCTTAAATATCCGAAGAATGCCTGCTAGCCTTTATTTTCGCTAGTAGACGAAAATAAAACGATGGTATATTGCATTTGGATGCGCGCAAAAACATTCATTTACAAGGTCAGGGCTATCACCACATCTTCTACTTGTTTAATATGTTCATTAAACAGTCGTTTTAGTTAATTATTTTTTTTTTTTGCGAGAGGAATATTTGCTACATTGATATGTAATTTGACGGTCAAAGATTGAGTAAACGCCTAATTAAAATATTTTTTTACAATTTACAAATGTATTAATAATAGCATTCGGTTTTTTTTTATGATACTGAAGACTTGGATGACATTTTTTAACGTTTACATTGTACCTGGAAATAGATGAATTTACAGACATACCACATATGTAAAATATATTATTTAAGTAGTCGATAATTATGCACTAGATGAATATCCGTCAAACTATTATGATGTAACTTGCATTTAAACACGTGCGCCATTAATTGCATAATAAGCACGTTTTAAATCAAATAGAAGCAAGTAATTAACGTGAACAAAGCAATTTTAAATTTTAAGTATGTAATGTACATGTGCGTAGCGAATAGTGTGGTATTTATTTAAAAATTATGTAATAAGGCTTGCGTAAGTAACATAAATATATTTACACAACTGGTACCGAATTTGACGCATCGATTATTTCGCGAAACAATGAGTTTCAACGCTAATCAGCACATAATAATAACTTAATACGGGTGGTACTGTTGTTACTTGTCATTTTTTAACGATAATATAATATTGCCACGTGTTTCCAATTTTTATCGATCGTGAGATAAATGTTAATCCTGATTTTCAGCATTAGGAAAATGACGAATACGTTGAACTCCTAATCTTATTTCTTCTGACTTTTTTCTTTCCGTCATTACGTAAATCGGCGTGATTTTCACCGAGGAGTAGGCGTTGGACGCGGTTCCATTACGTCATTTAGATATTCGTAGATTAGTTGGCGTGAATCGACATAACCTAAGAATTTTTCATGACGTTCGCTGTGAAAATAGTTGTCACCGACTTTGATAAATTCAGTTAGTATATCCTTACATACGCGAATCGCCAGCAAAATTATTGTGCAAATCGAATGAGACGAATGGATGGAACCTTTTCTTTTCTTTTGCACGTGACGACGATTCTATCTCGTCGTCGTGTATAACAACGCCGTATATTGACATTAATTACCATAATAATATGTAAATGCTCGTAGATCGATCGGCTGCCGTCGTATAATCACGCACCCCTCGAAATAGAAACGGAGGAGTCCAGACGGCCTTGAACTTGACACAGACCGCGACGACGTGTTGTGAACGGCCATAAGTTGCGAGACACAAACGGACGGCCCCAAAACGAATTTCGGCAGGAACCGTTCTCTTTTTCTCTATTTTTTTTCGTACCGTGTGCATTTATGCATGTGTTTTTTTTTTTCTTGTACAGGGTGTCCAATTCGAGTGTATAATCGTACCGTAAGGTGGGGAATTCGATTGATTATATACTATTTCTGAGTTGCAATTATTATTATTGATCGAAAAAATTATATATATTCATGCATCTTTTAACTACACATACCATCATGTGTATTCACCCAATGTATTAAAACACTATTTTTTTTTAATACATCAAGCGTGATCGGTTTTGCCCCATAATAGGGGCAATTCCAATCAGCCGTCCTATTTCTTAGAAAACACGATTTGAAACTACATGAGGTAAATCCAATAACAAAAATTTGAATTTAAAAAAAGGAAACTTACGGAAATAAAGAAATATCTATTATAAGAAATGACAAACAGATAAATAATGAATAACTATAATAATTCAATAAACTAGAACTAAAACAAAATTTCATTCAATGCGCTTCCCTCTCAGTTCAAAAATGTACCTTCCTCTTTTATGGCCAGCTGGATAGTTTGGTTTTTTCCTAAAATTTCGTCAACTTGGAGAAATACAAAAGTCATATTTTTTCTTCTTAGAACTACCGGTTCTTTAAAGTATTCTGAAGTAATAATAATATATAATAAATTCATGCCTTCGCATCCCCAACAGCTTTCGCCAATTAGGGTATGAATATGGCACCATTGTTTTCTGATGCTTTCATAATGGATGAAGTGCTCTATTTTACTGTCCTGATAGCGCTTGGAGGTATTTGGGGTTATATTGCTGTCTCCCGCCAGGCCATACTTTTTTTTTTATAGTTTCTCACCATAATTTTCAATAAAACCAACGTAGAAACATGAGTATGTCATATTTCTACGTTGGTATGTTCTTTGTTCTTTTACTCTTCAAACTGATCGGTATTACCATGAGGTGTTAATTTTTCCCCTTACTCTCTTGTTATCCAACACTTTCATAAAGTCAAAAAAGAAACGGTGACAATGAATGACAATTGGTTCTTTTAGCTTATCCTTTTCGAAAATTCACTTAGTCCTAGTGGGATTCCCCAGTAGTAGTTGTTTCGTCTGTATGAAATATTACTCGTTGTCATTCATCGGAAATTATTTTTTTACACAGGAAACTTTAATGAATACTTAAAAAGCCAGTTAGTTATCTATGTTATAAGCAAAATTTACTAAATAACTGTGTTGCAAAACTTTCTTATCCTTTCCATAGATGCCAGACTAGATAATTGCCGTAAAATCAGGATTGATCGATTTTACCCCATGCGATCGAATTTGCCCCACTCTACTGTAATGGGTAAATATAGTTTGCAGGGAAGAAACGGAAAAAATTAGATTAGGTAGTCCGGGGTTACTTTTTCGTGTATTTCGAATATTTGGTGAAATCAGATTTCAGATGATTTTTGATAATTTTTCATCAATTTCTGTTATACCGTATAACTTTCTTATTATTTAAAATTTCAAAAAATAATTTAGATATTTTTTATGCGTTTTTTTACTTTACTTTTTAATATCTTCCTAAAATTTTGACTAATGAAATCATCCATTTTTTCTAAATGGAAACCATAGTAGAGGCTACGATATAACCAAATAGCAAATTTTGCGGGCTTTTCAAAAATATATTACGCCCTATACTTTAAACACGAACGCAGATATGGCATTTTTAAATTTCTATTCAATATCTAGTGTGCCATGAACATGACGGATGTACAGATAAAGTCGGCAAAGTGTCATAAGAGGATATAGAAGTCGCTGATAAATCAAATGCATTAAGTCATAAATGCAAAAAAAAAAACAAATAAATAACAAAATTCAGAAATTGTGCAAAAATGTCCTTCTTCACTAAATTAATCTATAAAAATATGTAGACCACATGTTTCAGCTCTTTAAGCCATCTTCGTGGTCGATGTGTCATAGGAAGAAAGAAGTCGATGCGTTTTTAATATTCACCAACGACCAGTCATTTCCAAGCTTTCTAATTTCTTTTACTTTAGAGTAAAGTTCCCAATTTTTTTTTGGAGAGGGAAACTCGAGAGTTGAAAACTATTTTCGAATAGTACACTTTGAAATGATTAACTTACAAAATAATTTACAGAAAAATCGTGAGATTTTTTGTTCTGTTTGCGCTTTGGTTCTTTAATTTCCATGTAGCTTGCAAGTCTGTTGTCTTGCGTAATTTCGTTGGAATGTTCCAAAAAATTGACGAATTTTTATCATAGCAATCTACGTTGAAATTGCCCAGATTGATGTCTAAATAACCTGAAAATATGTTCAAAGACAGGTATTGCTGCCATCACCAGCAGAGGGACCGCCTCTTTGGAGATAACTGTAGGCCTCCACCGCTGTTTTATGTCAAAGCGATGGCTATGAATGCGATCCTTAGTAGCTTGTGGCATCCCAACATACTGGACGGGGCATTGCTGCAAATGCTCACGGACAGTATGGCACCAGATATTATCTTCACTGAAAAGGTGAAAATCTCCATATCGAACAGAGACCAGGCACGTAGTGATGTCACAGCTCTTGATGATTGGTTCACGGACGGGTCCAAATCTAGCCAGAGCACAGGAGCCGGTATTTGTGGACTGAGCCCTAGTCAAAGGATATCTATAAGCCTGGGGAAGCACGCAACGGTCTTCCAGGTCGAAAGTATTCGCCGCTTGCAGCCCTGTGCAGAAATGATTGCAAAAGGGGCTACATGATGAGGAAAATAAGTATAATGACTGATAGCCAGGCTGGTATCAAAGCAGTCTCGAACCCTGTCACTAGGTCAAAACTATTTAGAAACTGCAAAAAAATCCCTCAGTACACTGACACGAGACTACACGGTGTTTCTGATTTGGGTGCCGAGATATGAGGATATAAAGGGTAATATAATAGCTGACGAACTAGCCAAGGAGGGCTCTAAAAAACACTTCATAAGTCCAAAGCCCGTATGTGGGATTACTAAGGACTCTCCTAAAAGGGAGATTTGCGCCTGGTTAGATAAAGAAAGTACAAAGAAATGAAGGTCGATTGAAGATCAACTCCATACTAAAGTGCTAATAGGGGATGGGGATGCTAAATTCTCTGATAACTTAATCAGACACAGCAAGTAAGAAGCCAAAACCATTGCTGGGTTGGTAACTGGACACTGTCTTCTGAAAAAACATCTATACAACATAGCAGGTCGAGTAAGCGAACCGTGGTGCAGAAGATGCGAACTACAGCAGGAAACGAGTTTACATGTAATCTGCACATGTGAGGAATTGAAAGTACTCAGGCAGAAATATTTCGGGAAGGATCTATTGGAGCCCTCGAAGGTTCCCAAGTTTCCACTGGGCAAGATACTGGCCTTTATAGAGAATACCATGCTGCTCGAGTGGAAATAAGAGAATTAATAGGGACGGTACAATGAGCACCTAGCTCAAGTGCCTGGACTATAGGTGTCCACCTGAAACTTCATATCTTATTCGCTTTTTTCTTTTTATTACCATTTTTCACCAACAATATTTCCATCTTGTAGAACTTCCATTTCGCACAAACAAACAACTTTTATTGCCATTATTGTTTTGTTTTATATACTACTTCTCTATTTCTGCTTTTTGACATTGTTCCATTACAATCATGTGTGTTAGTTTTTGGAATAGATTCTATTATTATTAATATACAACCACAACACAATACAGTAGAAGGTTTTCTAATGAAATGAACGAAAAAAAACCACCCTTAATGCAGTTTGTCTATTCCTTTTGGATAAAATGCAATTTCTGTTTGGCTAGATTATTTTTCCCACGAACATTTAATACTGTAACGTTTTTCTATTCTTAAAACTTTGTCAGGGTTTAGAAAAATACACGGACGATATATTTAAATCTATTAAATAAGATCAAAATAAACACTAAAATTAAATCACTCACTACCTACTATCAAAAATGCTTATTAATTAAATCACTTAACTACTAATGTCTCTAATTTATGTAAACGTTATTTTATATCTGGCACCGGGACTACGAGATTGTTAGGGAAACATCTAGGGCGTGCATCTAGATTCAGAAGAATAATCACGAATCTTCGACCCGGTACTGCCCTCTGTCGTTCCTCTTTGGAACCTCGTACGTAGTTCTTTATTCCGCTACGCTAGCGCCATCCCAGAGCGCCCAACGAAACCGCCAGTTTAAAAATTGGCGCACGTTACAATACATATTGACCGTCCAAGTGCTTTAAATAAATTGAAATCTTTAAGCTGTTTTTATCCTTTGTACATATACCTAACTATTTCGAGGTGCTGCTATTTTATTTGATACAATTGTACACCGAATTAGGCCCAGCCTGTATATAGCAGACGACTCGTATTCGGCCATTTCGATTTCTGCGATCTTGAATGGAAGATAACGAAGGGACTAGTGCGAAAATAGCATTTAATTACCCTGTTTTGGACGAACCCCGACAGGATTACGTCGAGTGTATACACATTTATAAAATATAAAAATAGGTCCCTGGGTAAACTTTAAACAATTTGGCAGACACAACATCTTTTTAGCGTACACATTATAATTTTTATGTTTACCCACGCATGCACACACGCTCACATCGGCACACACATACATAATATAGTGGAAAAAAAACTGCACTGTCGCATTTGAACAGCGCTTTAAATCCCCGCACATCAGATGTATCAAACAAAGAGCTGTAAATTTCGGGGCCCGGCTTACATATACATAGGACAGCCTTATTCTAATGTGCGAACATACGGTTCGAGTTTTTTTTTTGCGTATCATAATCAAACCTATCTGCCCGGTTTATTGTTATTATTATTATCATCACACTGTTTGAGCGTGATATTTTTATTGTATCGCGGGCATTACGACATGTGTGCGTGCATTTGTATTGTGTGTCGTAGATACGCGATATGCGCTTAGCCGTTTCGAATGTCGAAACTGTGTTTTTATGACCGTAGGTCAGTTCTAATTTAATTCGGGCGGAGAATTCATGGCATTTCGCAACTGTTTATTTAATATTATAAATACGATTCGAGTGGAACACGTTAAACAGCTTTTTTTTTTTTCGTTTACATTTGACATTAACTCGATTATCGTTTCGTTATATAGATTATTGGGCTAGGACTGCGCGATATTTCGAAAACGAATTTTAAGTATTTTAAAACCATTAGCTAATATATCTAAGGCAAAATTAGTTACGAAGATAACAAGAACTACTGCTTTTAATTGTTTGTAGTTGTTTCTTAAGTTACTCTGGATAGATATACTTATATCAATTCCTTCAGAAAAAAACAAACTTTTATTGAAACACTTCAGCAATCAATCAGAGTAAATTTATCTATTTTAAATGCTTTTTAGCAAAGATTGCTGTTTATCCGTGAATACTATCTACTTTTGCGCCAATGTTTGCTTATTAATGTATAATTATTTGTCCACGAGCCTTCAAGCTTATTATAGTCACCCCATTATTACTATACACGCAAAATGTATTAGTTTCAGTTAGAAAGAACACCAAACTATTACCTAGCTTATTCAATATACATTGAAACAATTCCTAAAAAAATATTGCTACTCACTTCACACTGAAAGAAAAAGTACTTAAATACAATAAAAAAATTACATATATGTAATCATTAATAATAATAAAAGGCGACAGGTGTGTCCTTTTCTACTCTCTGTCGCACACCATAGGCGTCGCCCTATCTATAGCGTGTAAATCGGGCGTGAAAAAGTCCCACGGCTAAGGCTTTAGAAACGGACACGATTAAAAGGGAAATAATAGATGGGCGAAAGGGTAGCGGGGGTGTCTACTGCATAGGCGTATCGTTATTAATAATTAAAAGTAGGAAAAGAGGAGAAAATTCGCCGAAAATTAGATCGTAGTAGGCGTCGGGAAACGAACGCCGCTGCAGACACAACTTTTACGAAACACGGTAAAGAAGAAATCTTTCATATTACAGTTTACTGCATATTTTACAGGTTTCTGTAATATGCACTATAATAAAAGGCGACAGGTGTGTCCTTTTCTACTCTCTGTCGCACACCATAGGCGTCGCCCTATCTATAGCGTGTAAATTTCGCGTGAAAAAGTTTCTTAACTAAGGCTTCAGAAGGGCGTGCGATTAAAAGGGAAATAATAGACGGGCGAACGGGTAACGGGGATGGCACGGGAATAGGCGTATCGAGATTAATAGTTAAAAGTAGGAAAAGAGGAGAAAATTCGCCGAAATTTAGATCGTAGTAGGCGGTGAGAAGCGAACGTCACTGCGCCGACCGCGCTCCCAGAAATGTCAGATTTGCCGATTTCGGTTGTCACAATTGGGGTATTTTGTGCGATCGTTGCAAACCGAGGTGCCGCTCTGGGAGTGGGTTTTATGTCGGAAAGATTTCTTACATGTTTCCTCTTACAGTTCGAACCCTAAAATAGGGTAGAAACGCGTTATTTTTTTCAAAACGAGTCGATTTATAGAGCGATGTTTTGCCGGGAACGCGCGCTTTGTTTGACGGAATTCGTACGATGGTGTCGTATTAATCGCCCGGCAAAACCTTCCGAATTTCGTGGGACGAAATAGGCGTTTAAGCCAGGTGTAAAAAGTCAAAACGTGGTTCGACAAATGCTATAAAGCGATACAGTAACGAACGCAGATGGAAAATCGCAAAATATTGCCATTCGTGATGGAGTTAAGTTCATAACCTAACATGTTATTCGAATAACAACAACAGCGATGTGAAGTAATTGAATTATATTGCTTATGGATCAATACGTTGCTTAAAAGGTAAAACCAGATTTGTAATACACGATCAGATATGTTTGTGATTATAATAATTATACAATTTTTAGAGAAATCGTTGAGCAAGTTTCGAGAAAAATGTCAAATCATAACGCCAATTTTTTTCTAATTTAGAGACCGAAAATGAATATACTATCACAGCATCACAGAATGTACTTCAACAGGAGAGCTTCAGATGTGCTAAAAGTTTATCGTAAACTTCTCCCAATAAGTGTCGAGCCATTACGTTCTCCCTCCGAGGAAATTTGTGCCAACGCTGTGGTAATTATATTATAGAAGAATAATCTTTGTTACAATTAAAAAAGGTATACTTCGGTTTTTTTTTATGGTGATCATGCCTCCGATGCCATTTAAATGGGAATTTTACATCTGAGAAACGAAGTAATTTAAAAAGGACACAGCGATCATCGATTTCCATTACGTTAAGGAAAGTTATAATTATTACTATTTGGGAACACACGGTATGTACTTTTTATTAACATTTATTCTTCGAATAAAAAAATATCAAATACTTAGAACTTTATTTACCTACCTTCCTGCAAATAGTACATTACTTTATCTAAATTATTAACGATTTTACTAGCGAAGCCTTTCATTAATTATATTTAAAAGAGTTTAAGCCATCAAGATATAATTCTTCTGCGAATATCAAGAAGATACACTAATTTTAATAAGTCTTATTATTTTTATTAAAATCTGTACATCAAATGTGATGACACAATTGTATATATTTCACCATAGAGCAGTGTTGTTCTAATGCTTTTAAAACAATGTATTGAGATTGGCTAACAGATGGTACTATTTTCAATAAATTGTACTATTTACTTTTTGACAATGTTACTTGAATTGTAGTTGTCAATAAATTTCTAATTATTATTATTATTTTGTTTAAAACAGGTTTCTGTAATTTGATATGATCTGCCATCATCACACAATCAGATTTCTTTGTTACCGCCACCCATTCCCTTACATTGAAAGTATTTTTTTCTGAATAATTACAAGGAATTAATTAATTGAAAATATTGTACTAAATTCCTCAATGAGGTACTATTGTACTACGTTTTATTCAATTGTACTAAAATAGTACAATAGTACGCTTCGGAACAACACTGCCATACAGAGTAACATGGTACAAATAATACGGTATGCTTACGCGCATACGAAAGTTACGTCAGAAAGGGGGACTTACTCAGTTGTGACGTAGTGAGCTAAGATCTCTTTGTTGACTCAGTTAATAAACTGTTGTTACTTCCATTGACAGTCTCGCTTAAACCAAATACAATATAAATATAAAAAATATATATATATAATATGGGCAAAGAATAGTTCCGCTGGCGTACTATAGATGTCCCAGCTAGGCTGATTTTAGAAAAGTACACGAGCAAACAAATATTAAACGTGATCTGACGTGATTAAACGTAAGTGGAATTTTCCGTTGCACAAACGCGTAAAAATATAAGATAACCGAAGAGTCGGTACGATACGAATGAAAGTGGTTTAACTGCGCGCGCAGCGAAGAGGTAGAGCATTCATAAATGAATTGTCAATTCGGAAAATTATTATGAAATGAATATTAAAGGAGTCAAAGCAAGTAACAGTTCAGTAAATAAAATAAAACCAAAATATACATATTGGCTCAATGGATTAATATTCGTTTTATAATGAAATTAAAACATATTTTTATGTTAAAGCGAAGCAACACACGGAATATTTGCTTTTATTTATTTCGTCAAATGCCTATTAACTTTCGCATAGCACATATATCTTATTTTGAATGCATGAAATCTACAGCGTGTTCGATTTATTACACTACGCGTGGAGAATGTATGTATCTATCGCTTTTATTAATAGTGTATATTAAAATAAAAACATAATTAGTGCATAAAAATGCGGTAAGTCGAAAATGTTATAAAATATTGTCACAATAACAGCGGGAAATTCAATTTTTAAAACTTCGAATTATTGGAATTCGATGGGGCATAACTTAAAAATATTTTTGACTATATAGACTGTCCAACCGAAGACTTGGTCTTTGATTGATTACAGTTCTATTTTTGATTTTAGGAAAAATACTTTCTATATATTATTATTCCATTTTTAGTTTTTATTTTACGTAGAAAAATAAAATATCAGACATAATATCGGGGATTTTTACGCGATTTTTTGGGTCACTATTTGCGAATATAGAATCAAAAACAAGATGGCGCGACTAAAATGGAGGAATATTATAAAAAATGACATTTTGCAACAGACATTTGTGGGTGTTTGGATCGTTGCATTTGATGCTGATAATATTTTTTGGAAAAATAAAATGGCGAATAAAGTGGGAAGAAAATTGAAATATAGGGAAAATCGCCAACTATTTTTTTAAAGCTGTAACTTATGGGATGTTATAAATGGGAAAGGGAATGGGAAGGAATGGGAAAGGGAATGGGAAAGGGAATGGGAAAGGGAATGGGAAAGGGAATGGGAAAGGGAATGGGAAAGGGAATGGGAAAGGGAATGGGAAGGGAATGGGAAGAGGGAAGAAGGGAATGGGAAAGGGAATGGGAATGGGAATGGAATGGGAATGGGAAAGGGAATGGGAAAGGGAATGGGAAAGGGAATGGGAAAGGGAATGGAAAGGAATGGAAAGGGAATGGGAAAGGGAATGGGAATGGGAATGGAAAGGGAATGGGAAATGGAATGGGAAAGGGAATGGGAAAGGGAATTGGAATGGGAAAGGAATGGGAAGGGAAAGGGAAGGGAAGGGAAAGGGAATGGGAAAGGAATGGGAAGGGAATGGGAAGGGAACGGGAACGGGAACGGGAACGGGAATGGGAATGGGAATGGGAAGGGAATGGAATGGGAAGGGAATGGGAAGGGAAAGGGAATGGGAATGGAATGGGAATGGGAAAGGGAATGGGAAAGGGAATGGGAAGGGAATGGGAATGGGAAGGAATGGGAAAGGGAAAGGAATGGAAAGGGAATGGGAAAGGGGAAAGGGAATGGAAAGGGAATGGGAAAGGGAATGGAAGAGGGAATGGGAGAGGGAATGGGAGAGGGAATGGGAGAGAGAATGGGAAAGGGAATGGGAAAGGGAATGGGAAAGGAATGGGAAAGGGAATGGAAGGGAATGGGAAGGGAAAGGAATGGGAAAAGGGAATGGGAAAGGGAATGGGAAAGGGAATGGAAAGGGAATGGAATGGGAAAGGGAATGGCAAAGGAAGGAAAGGGAAGGGAAAGGAATGGGAGATGGGAATGGAATGGAAAGGGAATGGGAAAGGGACTGGGAAAGGGATGGGAATGGGAAAGGGAATGGGAAAGGGAATGGGAAAGGGAATGGGAATGGGAGAGGGAATGGGAAAGGGAATGGGAATGGGAATGGGAAAGGGAATGACAAAGGGAATGGCAAAGGGAATGGGAAAGGGAATGGCAAAGGGAATGGCAAAGGGAATGGCAAAGGAATGGAAAGGGAAGGGAATGGGAAAGGGAAAGGGAATGGGAATGGGAAAGGGAATGGGAAAGGGAATGGGAAAGGGAATGGGAAAGGAAAAGGGAATGGGAAAGGGAATATTTATATAATTAGCCCTAAGTAAAGATAATCTCATATTCGGTGTCTTCAAGAATCACGTGTATATAATACGTACAACAAAAACTTTTCTACAAAAGTTGTGCAGAATTCAATGCTGCATAACCTAAAATATTTTCAACTATACAGGGTGTTCCAAAAGTAAGAACAAAAGTAAACTACTTAAAACGTACTGCACATTATAAAAGATGATTTTCAAGTGAATGGACCGACTTCAAAAAACCACCTTCCTCAAGTACCACCTTCCTCTACTCCTAGATGCGCAGCATCTTTTTTTTATTAATTTTCAGCCGATGAACCTCTTTATTGGCACAATAAACAGGTGAACATTAATACAGTAAATATTAAAGTTCATGATATTAAGCAAACAATTTATTAACTTAATTAACGTGACGTATTAAATCAATGAAAAAAGTTGTATATGCAGTAAAATTACTTGTGGCATCAAGTAAAGCTATCATGATGTGCCTAATTAAGCTTTTCATTGGATTAATGATTTAGAGTCTTGTTTTTACAAAATATATAATTAATATAATGCAGAATTTCCTTATGATTATGACTTTAAAATAAAATGCTATTTTGTTTAAAACAATTTTTTATTTATATGTGTATGTAATATCAACACTTTTCATACCTACATATCATTCAGATATAATTACACTACTTGATTTTGCTTTATTTCTTCTATAAGAACATATACTTTCCCGAATTTGCAACTTTTTTGATTATTATATAAAAACAATACTTTAGCTAGAAACATTTAAAGATAGGACTAGTTAGTCTGTTTAACAAAAAGTCGCTCATATCTCAAAATCTATTAAAGATAGGTATAGGGAATGCTGATATAAGGTGATAGGGGATGATATTTACTTTCTAATTTCGAATTAAAATACAGAGTGTTCTATTTAAAAAAATTGAGTTTTCTGCATTTGAAAATATGTCAGTTTGTTCCTCAGTTTTGAACACCTGTATGTTAGAATGTGAAGTGAGTGTACCGTTTCTTACAGTTATATCTACATTCATAACATGGCAAATTTGGAGTCTCTACTTGCAGTATTAATCGAGATATTAATTTCTCAATGATGCAATGATTATGACTAAAAAAAAAAGAAAAACTTAAATAACTCGAAAACTGCAACATGTAGCTATAGGAATAACTAATGAATACTGACGTATTTATGGTCGCGGAATCCAAAAATGAATAAAAAATTAGATTATTCTATTTAAAATAACAAAGTTGACATCCATTTCCGGTCAACCGGAAGTGATATTTTGGTTAAACTATTTTACATTTATAGTTCCAATCGAACAGATAATGGTAACAAAATCTCAAATATAAGTAAATAATAGAACATTATAAATTTTTAATAAACCACTTATGTGGAATAGCCTGTATATGTATCACTTAATCAAACATTATTTTACTAGGATCGTGTTTCTTTATTATTATAAGCTATTTAGAAATATTTGCAATAAAATTAGAATAAAAAACCGCATAAATTTGTGTATTTTTCTAATCTATTTTGAGGCAGGTATCTAGGGGAAGGTGGGGCAAGATGGGAACATTAAGCTTTAGAACACTACATCAGGATTGCAAATTGATATACAAGGTTCTAAGTACGCTTGTTGTAATCTTTAAACATTTGTCTGCTGATGGATGAATTTACAATTTTTAGATGGGTACTCTTGATGTTGTGCGAAAATTTTGAAAAGAAATATGTAAATACACCATCTTGCTCCCATGGTAGGTTCCAGGTGAGTTAAGAATGGGTCGTACCACAAATCTAGGTAATAGGTGAAAAAAAAATAGATTCTTAAAATATTCTTAAAAACACGCAGAAACAAAGCTTAAACTCTTTAGAGCGGAACTACTTAAAATAAAAAAAAATACAATAACGATAAGAATATTAAACTTAATCTTCACAATTGAGACAATAGAAGAAGAACTCATCCACGTTATTCGCACAGCCTCCATGTACCATTCATGACATTGTATCAATACTTCCCCTTACAATACTAACATTGAGCGTCATCTTCCTCAACAGAAGAACTTGATTATTTCCTTGACGTTTGCTGAAAATCAATTTCTTTGTTTTCCTTACAAAATTCGGCTTCTTGATCTTTTCTGTTTTTTTTACTTTGTCATTTTTTTTCTTTTAACTCTCCATCAGCACTTCTAGTTGCCTTAGGGATTCTCCAGACTTCTATTTTCTTGTAACAGATTTTTATACGTAATACTTGTAAGGATTGTTGTCTTTCCCTTGTTACGCTTTGATTGAACCTGTACTTTGTCCTAACATGAGAAATAGGCATTATGTCTTCGAGAAAGCATAATAGCATATCCAGGCATAACGGACCAGACTGAAGAGTGAGATAGTGATGCCCTCATGTTGCTCCATACCAATAGCCCCAAATTGCCCCTTTGGGACATTTTCTGGTTATGTTATAATAACATATTAAATATTTGCAATAAACAAATAACGCACTATAGAAAATACATGCAATACATGTCAATTAATAAGCACAAAAAAGTGTAGTTGTAAATAATTTACTTATGCTTCCGATACTGGCCGTTGAACTCACCATCAAAATAATACCAAACGAAATTCTGGAAATTGCAAAGTTCACGCACAAACAGCAATAACTTTGTTATTACGACTAGTAAAGTTTCCTACATTACAACAAACATAAAACAGCACTTGTCAATATTAGGACTGCTATTATTTGACAGATGCTTACTGGCGTTTTGTAGATAAGACGATGTCCCCATCATGCCTCGTGGCCCCATCTTGCACCACTCTCCCCTATCTGTTCGTAATTTTTTTAATGCTAGCGCGTCCTCTAGCCTGTTGCAGTCAGAAATTCTCACCCCGCATGCCATCTGGCATTTGAGAGGGCATACTCATGATTAAAAATTAATAAAATAGATGACATAAGGATGTTTAAAAGTTGGATCTTACTACTTTAATTAAAGCATTATATTAAAAAAGAAAATTGTCCTTGTATTAGCATTACAGTATATTTCAATATATGTACTATATCATGTGTTTTGTTTACCTTCGGAATCTGGACCGTTCTGAACAAAAATCGGAAGATTCTACTCCAGACAGGAGATGGCCTCGTGGTGTGATCATCAGAAAATTCCATCCATCTCGAATTCGAAACGAAAAGTTACAAGTGCGACGATGCGAGATGTCGAGATTGACGACCGTGACCCGCTGTCGCTCTCGATTACACATTCGTACATCGCACAGAGGCACGACGCGCATCATACACGCGGAGGCAACCTGTAGAAGAATAGTAGCCGGCCGTTCATAGAGTCGTCGATGTTACGCCATCAATTGGCACGCGCTCGTTCTACAAAACGAGTCCCTGACTCGCACGCGAATTAATATAAGAGAAAAATGATGAGAATTACACTTATTATTATTAATACATATGCCATCGGCATGTAGAAGGATTGCAAACGCTATCATCGCTGTGTGTGTTGTTGCAAAGGTTATCACCCGAAAGGGCACTGTTAGATAATAGCCGGATTGCAGTCTTTATAGATTTATAGAGATTAGTATTATGTATTTTAGGTGTTACACGCAAATGTAATAAGAGTTATCGTTCAATATTAGTGCAATAATAATCTAATTTTAAACCAAATTCATAATAAGTACATCATATTCAATGTTCAACGTAAACAGCTAGGCAATATGTATCTATAATACAGGTCGATTTCAATTAAATAACCTATTTTTTAACTTGTATGTAACGCTGGTATCTTAATAGGATTAATATTATATAATTATGGAAAAAAAGAGTTTCTAGAAATTCCAGGTTTAAGTTTTAAAATTAAAAATAGCGCTAATATATAGAAAGTTTTGTAGTGTGGCCCAAGACATGCATGTTTGCATTGATAATGCAATGCTTAAAACCATTTACCGACAACTATAAGCTCTGCAAAAGCAATGGAAGGAGATTAGCACTAAAGACGAACTTTTCTTGGTATGGCGGCTCCCAGATTATGCTAAATCATGAATATAGTGGTTAGACGTGTGAGTGACGTTTAAGCCATAGTAATATACTACCCCATGGCATTAAAATCGCTTTCTCCGATTCGTGTGTCTAGTATCTAATATCAGTGTTAGTCGAGTCTTGATAAGTAAATAAAATATAATGTATAAATAAAATGTCGGACGTATAAAATCTCAGAAAACGACCATTGTTTCATAATGTAGAAAAGTATATCGGTGAATTCCAGGATTTAGATTATGGTGGTGCCAAAATAGTTTGTACAATAGGCGATAAACAGTTATTCTGCTGGCACAAATCTGACTACATATTGGTAGTGGTGCATCTGATCCGTTATCTACCTATAAATATTATTTTAATTATGCGTGTGTTACATCGGTAGATGTTGAACCGTCTTTTTCAAAATATAAGCATGTTTTATCATCGCGATGAAAGTGGTTTAGTGAGAAAAATCTTGAAACACTTAATGCTACAAACTTTTCAGCAATCCTATACCATCTCTGTCTACTACTTAAATAAGGTAAGGGGCTTATATATAATATTTATAGTTAAATAAATAATTTTGCTCTATCCCGACACTGTATTGTATAATTGTGTTAAACGTTAATGTCACATATGTATATGAAACTTAGTACTGATCTGCCGCGCAGACGAAAGTTGACCACTCTACTTATGACCCAATTCTCACACAAAAGAAACTTTGTTGTGTCCGACCAGGATTTTTATGATTTCCAGGCAATCCCAAGCTACACCGAGAAAAAAAGATGTGTTGATTCAACCAATAATTGGTTCACTCAACAAATTTTTGTATCTAAATATGCTCAAACCACCGGAATGTTTAAATCAATTACGCAAAATTAGTTGCACTAATGTTTTGAATCAATCTACAATTGTGGTTTAGCCAATAATCTTAATGTTGAATTAAAATAAATGTTTGTTCAAATCGGCCGCACACGCATTCAGTTAACTAATTTTGTAGTTCCACTGGCGGTTAAAGCAAATAATTGTTTGAACTACACATATAATTCAACTAAAATATGCGTTTTCTTTCAATGAGGTTACTGTTTTGCAATAAAATTTAAGTGTGCTGATTTAAACGAAAACTGGTTGAGTGAATGCAAACAGTTCAAAATAATAATTTTTGTTGTGCCAACATTTTGTGGTTATCTGATAAGATACTAGTCTCCTTAGACTGACTGACTATCTGATAGGATATTAATCCGCTGATCTTTGGGTTGTTTTTGCAACCTCCTACGGGCGGATTTTTCTGATGAATCAGGATTTCTGTTTGGCTTTCCACTCGTTCCAGTCCAAGATGACCTTAAAAGGTTTCTCAAATGAGAGTTTAATAGTCATCGTGTTACCATTTTAAAGATAGGATTCGCGATTTCTCCATTTTTACTTCCCCTTTAATATAAATATCCAAGGGGGTAAAATTTGGCATGATTTCTAGAGCAGCTGCTAGCGAACTTTTTGCAGTTCCAGTGATGCAAAACCAAATCAACTTCTGTATTTTTGCAACTTTAGTAACAACCAACGTTCTGCATAGTGCAAGGCGAGTGCGGCCCGTGTAAGCAGACACATCTGACCACTCTAGTCATAAGGGTATCTGAGCAGGGAACGAACTTGCAAACAAGCTTGCCGCAAAGGGCTCTGAAATAATATTCACAGGACCAGAACCGGGTCTAGGAATAACAAAAGATGCGGTACGTGGTGCAGTGGCTGAGTGGATCGTAAGAAAACATTAGGCTCACTGGAACAACGTAGGACAGACGCACAGCAATCTAACTCAGCATGTATTAGCTATCGACCGAGGACATCTTAGAACGGTGTAGAATTTCGTGAATGTGTTGGTGCTGGGTTTGTCACTTCTACGTTGATGTGTTTAAATAACAAAACACACAAAACCTTTTTTTTTGTAATTTCATGTATTTACATAGTAAGATATTTACAAATGTATTGTCGCTTGAAATGTCGCAACAGAACTGTTTGTTACAATATCGTTTTGAACTAGTAGTCCTTTGTTACACTGACCATTTTCCCTTGGTGGGGTTACAAAAGTGATTGCGTGTGGTGTACAAAGGAATTCTAATGGTCGTAAATTACAAAATGAAGACGGTGTCTGACAGAATAAAGAAAGAATCTAAAAAGGGAAAGATGTCAAATATGGGGACATAACAAAACTAAACTACGGAATCGTGTTAGGACAAAACAAATGTATATAATTCTGTTCTAAACAAACGGTGATGGGTCTGCTGTCAGGACACGGCTGTCTAAGGAAATCTTTACATAGAATAGACATCTCTAAAGATCAACGTGATAGAAAAAGACAATCCATCATCAACCCTCAATCAATCCCAATTTCCTTCTCTGCTAGCTCTTTTCGACGACTTTGTACACTATTTCCTTCTTCTACCTTCACAGATGCTCTTACGTCTTGTAATTTCACAACGTAAACAATATCATTTAAATTTTGGTTCCTGAGTTGTGTTTTATTTCCTCTGTTAGAGCGCCTTGCCGGTAGTTTTTGGATTTCCTGAGTGTGTGTCGGACGCATAGCTAGAATTTGTAATATCTTTTAATCTTCATTTACTTACCGATAGATTCTTATACTTAAAACGGTCTTAGATTTTCGTTTAAATTCCTTCAATTACAGTGTTAAGCCAGATTTTTCTTTCCGTTTTCTTTTTGGTAAGGTTAGGCTGTTCGTTTTGGACATGTCGGTATTATCGGTTCCACGCGTCGATTCGTTCGATTGATCGTTGCTTCATTTAGATCCGTTAATCCGTGTTTACACCTTTTCGACGTTAGAGGGCACCCCGTGTCTTTATTCTTGTTTTAATTATCTGTCTTCTGATTGGTTGCGTGACGTACTGATATTTCCGTTTTCCTGTTCCTTCTTGGTTGTTGATTAGACGCGCTCTCACGAGTAATTCTTCCTATCTTTGAAAATTTTGGATATTTTCACATATTTGTGGATTTTATTGGAAGGTTGCTTGAAATAATCATTGGCCGTATCTTCGCTTGTGTGGAAATTTCGTGATTATTACGGCGGATGAGTCTGATATTTTGGGATATAATTTGAGAACCACGACATTTCTGTTACTTGTTTCTTCTCTTCGTTGAAAAACCTCGTTAATTAACGGTAAGCAAATCTTGTCACTCCTTTTTTTTGTAATCTCTTTCGCTTATAAAATTTGAAGAATAGAAAACCACCCCGATCATTTATCTTTTTCTGCGTTTTCGATCACGTTAGATTCACAAGATTTGCTTACCGTTAATTAACGAGGTTTTTCAACGAAGAGAAGAAACAAGTAACACATCTCTAAAGATCAACGTGGTGGAAAACACAATCCATTACGTTGTTTTTGAATGCGTTGCATTGGACTAGGAAAGACTATCATTGCTAGGACCAATCAACCTGATGACTGATCTGCCTAGTAAAGCCTGATTTATGCTCAGTAAATAAATCCATCAATCATCCAGCTTGCGATCAAGTAGATATGGTACTCAAGGCGTCTTTTACTCCACGCCAAAAGAGTATAGTATAACATTTTTAAATCATATTGAAACTGTTAACCTTCGCACAAAAGAAGGATACCATACGAATTCCTTCCCCTGATTGGCTAGTGATGAATATCGATTGGAATATAACTATGATCTAATCTAAAATCTATCTATTTTGCACAGGAGGACGAACGATCCGAAAATTTCCCTCAATTCCTATATTACATCAGAATGGGATGCGTCCGTAACGCATCCGATTGGAATCGTTTGGCGGCCGGCGATTTTCGCAACATCTGTTTATAGTACCGAGACGAAAATGCGATTTTCAAGGTCTCCATTACGTATAGCGCATAAATGCAACAAACTACATTCCTCTACTTACATACATATACCGTGCAACAGTCGAACGCCAATTAGAGAGAGAATTGCCGCGCGCGCTATTCTCTTCTCTTTTCGCCATTCGAATGCCGTATTATCATCATAGATGGACGTATCGCCCATTATTATACCTCGGAATGTTTTAAGAGAGGAGCTTCTCGCTAGCGCGCGCTAAATTCGCTGCCAAATCGCTCATATTAAATTATATACTTACTCTTTCATGCGAACGAAGGTATATACATACATACATATATCTATATTACAGATGTTATATATTCCAGTCGCTGATACGTGTGTAGATGCTATTAGATGCGTCGCGCGGTTGTTATTACTTCATGGCCTTCTCCGACGCCTTGCACGTGGTTAATCTCACTTGGTAACCGGCTGATTTCGGACCGCTGCCGTCAATTGTTTCGATATGTAGTGCTTTGCTGCGTGCGTTCGCGATTCGCGATCGTCAGTTGCATCTACGATACCGTAGCAGCGCGCTCCGTTCACATATAGGTTATTCGCGACCAGGAAACAAGGGTTACGTAAAAACGCGCCAACATTTACTCTAAATACGGTTCTGACAATATATACCGAAAAAGGTGTACACGGCGTGCTGTGTCTTCTTCTGCCTACTGACTTCTGATCGCTTCTTCTGTCAGTTACAATTCTTCGACAGTGTCATTGTTGGTTAAATGTGAGCAGATCATAGATGTGTACCTATTTGATGATGGACACGTGGATGCAGGATGTGGTATGTAGTCGGTGAAACGGGATTACTTAACTTGTTTTTGTTTTCATGTTTGTGTTTTTAATGCGTTTGGCGCCAAAGCGAAACCCTTAGTTCGAAATGAAATAAAATATATTTATTTATTTTTTATATCGATAAAAAAATAGACTTAACATTAGTATCTATTACGTAAATATTGAAAATATCCAGTAACTACTAAACATCCTACTTATTACCCAAAATTATGCTCTGCTTGAATATCACTAAATATACAAATTTACATATTCCACATTTATAAAGACATACTCAAACATACAAACTTCTCTTCTAGGCGCCG